>OZ024766.1:6656416-6671416 GCA_964016885.1 Eledone cirrhosa
ATCTAAAAACATTCCATCGTAATTTATGTAAGAACCTTTGTTAAGTGATGTTCCAAACACCCCTGGTTCTACGATACAAAACTATATATTTTAAAGTGTTTATATTTATCTAAAAACATTCCATCGTAATTTTATGTAAGAACCTTTGTTAAGTTATGTTCCAAACACCCATGGTTCTACGATACAAAACTATATATTTTAAAGTGTTTATATTTATCTAAAAACATTCCATCGTAATTTATGTAAGAACCTTTGTTAAGTTATGTTCCAAACACCCCTGGTTCTACGATACAAAATTGTTTATTTTAAAGTGTTTATATTTATTTTAAAAGCCCCACCCCGCCATAATTCTATGTTGAAGAATTTTTTACCGTGTATATATTTTATTATTATTATTGTGTATATATATATATATATATATATACACAGTGTGTCCCCCGACAATGTATACAGACTTTGATTACCTGTACAGTTAATATTTATTAGAATACTGTTGAAGTGTGGTATCTCAATTCGGAGAAATTAGACCTTTATCTGGCGTGGCTCTGAACTACGAACTACAAACTCGTAAGAGTAAACTTTACTTCAAAGATCCTTAAAAGGACCCTATTTCGGCCCCATGTATTTGAACCACATGTCTGTAATATCAGGGCTGTGATCTATCAATTCTAAGAATTACCAGCTCTACCTTGAGTAACTCCCTGATCCCGGATCTCCGATCAACGCACTCTATATAGACTAACGGCACTCCAAAGACCCTTTAAAGGGACTCTAATTCGGCTACATGTATTTTAACCACATGTCCGTAATATCAGAGCTGAGATTCTTTCAATTTCGAGAAATAGGGGCTCTACCTGGAATGACTCCCTGATCTCGGATCTCCGATCAACGCGCTCTATATTGTGTAACTTTACTCCAAAAACCCTTCGAAGGAACCCTATTTAAGAAATTTTTATTTTTACACCATGTTTTTAATATCAAAGCTGTGGTCCCTCAATTCGGAGAAATTAGGGTTTTACCCGGAGTGGCTCTGATCTCCGAAATACACACTCGTACAAGTAACCTTAATCCAAAACCCTTAAGAAGGACCCTATTTCGACCAGATCTTTTTTAACCACATGTCTGTAATATCAGGGCTGTGATCTATCAATTCTAAGAATTACCAGCTCTACCTTGAGTAACTCCCGGATCTCCGATCAACGCACACTATTAACTAGTTTTACTCCAAAAACCCTTAAGAAGGACCCTATTTCGCCCAGATCTTTTTTAACCATATGTCTGTAATAACAAAGATATGATTTATCAGGTAACGTTACTCCAAAAACCCTTCAGAAAGATCCTATTTGGTCACATTATTTGAACCCTGACTTCAAATCCCGTCTAGGTTAACTTTGCCTTTCATCCTTACGGGGTCGATAAAATAAAGTACCAGTAATACACTGGGGTAATTGCTGGCCTTGTGCCAAAAGTAGAAACTATTATTTTAACCACATGTCTGTTATATCAAAGCTATGATCTATCAAGTAAACTTACTCCAAAAACCCTTAAGAAGGACCCTATTTCGGTCACATATTTTAACCACATATCTGTAATAACAAAGTATGATCACTCAAATAACCTTACTCCAAAGACCCTTCAGAAAACCCTATTTCGGCCGCTTATATTCGCGATCCTATTCTTTCTGTCATTACCCAAGATTTATGACAATAATTAAGGGTTGGTACGAACCCCTAATTAAAAAAAAATTATTTAATTACAAAGGTATTGTATTTTATTAAAAAACACAGCCACCCTTCAATTTCAGAATGGACTCGTCCACTGTAGCAATTCTTCACAACTTAACAAAATTTCAAACATGGCGGACGTGTGTAGTTCTCTCTAGGTTTCTGTAGCAAGGTTAGAAGTTATCATATCAAATCCTATCCAGAACTGACCATCCCTCTGGATATATTACAACAAAATTGTTTATTTTAAAGTGTTTATATTTATTTAAAAACCTTCCATCGTTATTTTATATAAGAACCTTTGTTAAGTTATGTTCCAAACACATCTGGTTCTATGATACAACATTTTATTTTAACGTGTTTGTTTTATTTTAAATGTCCCACGCTTCCATAATTTTATATAAGAACCTTTGTTAAGTTATGTTCCAAAGACATCTGGTTCTATGATACAAAATTTTATTTTAACGCGTTTGTTTTATTTTAAAAGTCCCACGCTTCCATAATTTTATGTAAGATCCTTTGTTAAGTTACTTTCCAAACACCCCTGGTTCTATGATACAAAACTGTTTATTTTAAAGTGTTTATATTTATCTAAAAACATTCCATCATTATTTTATGTAAGAACCTTTGTTAAGTTATGTTCCAAACACCTTTAGTTCTATGATACAAAACTGTTTATTAGTAATACACTGGGAGTAATTGCTGGCCTCGTGCCATAATTAGAAACAATTATTATTGCAGCCGTCTCGAAGACGGCGCCATTTTGAAATGTTGCTAGCGAAAGACTTTTTCGCATATTAAACATCGTTCGTTGGAAATTTACCTAAGGATATTTTTACCTGTAAAGTCAAATAATACCTGGAACTTAACGACAACGGTAGTTCTACAAGGAAAACTTTAACATAACGTTGGATATTTTTGGATAATTACAAAAAAAAAATAAAAATAAAAGCTTCCATTTCTGATTAAAACTAAGGTAAGTGATTCGATTTTACGTTATTTGATTTTTCATTTTGATTTATCATTTTGATTTATTTTAAATGTTTTAGCAATAATGCTTCTTTTTAAAGGAATACTTGTTCAATATTTAAGATATAGAATTAACTAGGTACATCTTTTTTTAATTTGGAGAGGCTGTGTATCTTTTTAATATAATATTGGTAGATTTTAGTGTAACTTTGAGTCTATTTTATTGAAAATCCTTAAAATAAAGACTTATTTTTGTGTGCCTTTTTTTAATTTGGACGGGTAGCGTACCTTAATATAATATTGGTAGAGTTTAGTGTAACTTTGAGCCTAATTTATTGAAAATATTTTTGTATGTATTTAAAATAAAGACGTATTTTTGTATGCCTTTTTTTAATTTGGAGACGTGGGTACCTTTTAAATATAATATTGGTCGATTTTAGCGTAACTATGGGTCTAATTTATTGAAAATATTTCTGAAACAATGTTTTTAAGCAATATTTGTTGATTATTTAAAATAAAAAATTAATCTAGGGGCACCTTTTTTTTTTTTTGGAGAGGTGTGGTACCTTTTTAATATAATATTGGTAGATTTTAGCGTAACGCTGAGTCTGATTCATTGAAAATGTTTATGCAGGAATGATTTGAAATAAAAATATTTTTGTATGCTTGTTTTAATTTGGAGGGTCGGGGGACCTTTTCATGAAGGAAGAAATCGGCAGTTTTGGAGACCCAAAGACTCGAGAAGACTCTACGGTGACCTTTACGAAAAGGAAGCTGTCGGATAAGCACTGGTATATTACGGGGTGCTCCTTCCTTAGACAGACTGTTGTGGTATCGATTTCTGCGGAAGAAATCGGCAGTTTTAGGGGCCAGAAACTCGAGAAGACTCTACGGTGACCTTTACGAAAAGGAAGCTGTCGGATAAGCACTGGTATATTACGGGGTGCTCCTTCCTTAGACAGACTGTTGTGGTATCGATTTCTGCGGAAGAAATCGGCAGTTTTAGGGAGCCAAAGACTCGAGAAGACTCTACGGTGAGGTGACCTTTACGAAAAGGAAGCTGTCGGACAAGCACTGGTACATTACGGGGTGCTCCTTCCTTAGACAGACTGTTGTGGTATCGATTTCTGCGGAAGAAATCGGCAGTTTTAGGGAGCCAAAGACTCGAGAAGACTCTACGGTGAGGTGACCTTTACGAAAAGGAAGCTGTCGGATAAACGGTGGTACATTACGGGGCGCCGCTTCCTTATACAGACTGTTGTGGTATCGATTTTTGCGGAAGAAATCGGCAGTTTTGGGGGCCAAAAACTCGAGAAAAGTTAACGGCGGTCGGTACGAAATGAAAGCCGTCAAACAACCCTTTGTATTTGTTTAAAATATTTTCTGAAACTTTTTACAATTTTATTTTCTCAATAAAAAATGTTAAACAATTGATTCGATATTTTGGATTGTAACCTTGGATTTGGAATTCATCGATAAGGTAGGTGAATCGATTTTATATTATTTGATTTTAATGAATTTTAAATGTTTTTGTAACAATGTTTTAAGTAATATTTGTCTTATATGAAAAAAAAAAATTGGCATGCGTTTTTTTGTAATTTGAAAAGGGGAGCTTTTCGACAATATATTTATTCTTTTCAGTGTTATTGTGAGCCTCGCGTATTTGAAATGGTTTTTTAAGGGTTTCTTTTTCAGCAATATTTGGGTGAAGGCGTGTGGCTGAAAGTGGTTAGGGAACTGGATTCGCAATCGTGAGGTTGTGAGTTCGATTCCTGGACCGGGCGATGCGTTATGTCCTTGAGCAAGACATTTTATTTCACGTTGCTCCTTCTACCTGGAGTTGCGACCGATAGATAGTATTAGCAACTGGAAAGACCAACGGAAACATTTTTTCCTCGGTCCGATTTTTGACAAAAGTCGATCGACTGTCGGTTTGTCAAATATTAAAACATGTAGCATAATTTTGAGCCTGATAAATTTAAAATATAATATAATATGCTGGGTCCGTCAACTCCTTATTATATATAACCAATCTGCGTACTCCGTCGAGTGCTCCAATCTGCATACTGAGGTGTCGGTAAACAACCAACATATACTCAATTTGATTTGGTTTTTGGCTTGGGTGGTTAATGCTTTCTTGACCACCTTTTCAGTTTTGTATGGCTTCTTAACACATTGTTTAGCTCTGGTTTTTAACTATTGAGCCCTTCGCCAGTATCATTTCTGATTTTTGCGTTTCGCTTCGCTTTTCCTGCCCGCCGAAAATGCGATTATCGCTGAATTTTTATTTGTATATATATATATATATATATTTGTAGTAATATTTGTCTCATTTAAAAATTTATTTATTTTTGTACCTGTGGGTGGAACGGGGGTTTACCTTTAACGAGATGTTGGTACATTTTAGGGGTTTTTTTTTTCTTTTACCCTGATATAATTCAAATGTTTTTGAGGGAAGGTATACTATGCATCATTTAGTGAAAGCGCGTCGCTTTGTGGTTAGGGAAGTTCTGCTCATGACCGTAAGGTCGTTAGTTCGATTCTCGGCGGCGAACTGTGTCCTTGAGCAAGACACTTTATTTCATGTTGCTAGGGAAACTCTGATCATGATCGTTAGTTCGATTCTGGGCAGCGGGCTGTGTCCTTGAGCAAGACACTTTATTTCATATTGCTCCAGTGTCAACTCAGCTGGCGAAAATAAATTGTACCAGTAATTCGAAGGGTCAGCCTTGGCATGCTCCGTGTCATGCTAATCTTCGGCATTTCGTTATCATTATATTTGCGCAAGACTCTCTCTTTCTCTCTCCCCCTTTCTCTTTCTCCCTTTCTCTCTCTCCCTTTCTCTCTCTCTCTCTCTCTCTCTCTCTCTCTCTCTCTCTCTTTCTCTCTCTCTCTTTCTCGCTCTCTCTTTCTCTCTCTCTCCCTCTCTCTCTCATATATAATATATATATATATATATGTATATATGTTGAGCTCTGCCGTCGGGGTCATACATTTTCCTATATATATATATATATATATAAAGAAAAAAACGATGAAATCGAAAATTCAACTGGAGTCCTATTTTTTTTAAATATATATATATTTATTTGGTTCCTTTACCGGTTTCGCAGTTTTTCTGCTTTTCAAAAGTAGAGTTGAGATGGAGGGTCTGTGGTTTCTCTCACATCTCACCGTTGCATTTTCAATTTCATCTTTTTTTTCTTTTTTTCTTTTTTTCTTTATACTTTCACTCGCGTAGGACACCTCGGTTATTTTTCATTTTATAAAAAAACCTCACTTTCTTATGTATATATATTGAGGGCGGCTGGCTGTGAGGCTAGTTGGTCAGCCGCCTTCTCTGTCTCTGGTTTCTCAGATCCATGGTTTTTCGGACCCATGGCTTTTTACATATTCCTTTGTTATATTCTAATACCTGATGATATCACCGGATTCATATGGAACCCGGTCATTGAAATGATCATAGTATAATAAACCTTTCAAGGATTTACACCAGATATATATATATATATATATATCGTCATCGTTTAATGTCTCCCTCGCTAGCATGGGTTAGACGGGTTTCTCCCATTAGAGGCAAGTTGGGTTGGGTGACTGTTTCTTGCTAGATTTCTACGGCTGGATGCCCTTATGTGTGCATGTATATATATATATATATATATATATATATTATGTCAGGTCACTCTCGTGTGCTACAGGTAACATGTAACCCAGTACAACCTGTCTCATGGTTGGGTCGTCGGCGACTAAACCGGCAACCCCACCAAGCCTGCTTGGTGAGGAGGGTGATATTTGGACACCCTGCGGGATGAAATACAAGACCCGGCAAAGGGCGAAGGAACTCAGCAGAGTCAACAGCCATCCAAATAGTACTTTTTTTTTTTACCTGGGAGTGAAAGGCCCCCAGTTGGTGTCACAACACCTTTCTAGGAGAGGGGAAACTCTGGAAAAAAAAAAAAAAACGCTGCGGTTTCGGAAGCATCCGATGATGTTGACCAGTTCTCCTTTTCGGGTAGTGTTTTAGATGCTCAGAGAGTGGGATTGGTCGAGTGCAAGGCCTTTCCCCACTTAAAAAAAAACCTTCAAAGCACAGGCATAGCTTGTTCAGGATCTGTTACAGGTTCGTGTGGCTGGCCGTAGCCTAAAAGTCCACCAAACTCTATAATCTGACAAGCAATACACTTAGCAACAGGTTCCAGCCATCATATATATCACACACACATACACACACATATATATATATATATAGGGAAAAGTATGACCCCGACGGCAGAGCTCAAGCCGTTTCGACGGCTATTTCTAGTCCAGATAGCCGTCGAAATGGTGAGTCCGCCATTCTGGACGCTGCTGCCTTGTAGAAGTCCCAAATCGAAGCTCTGCCACTCTCGTCCCCATCATTCAGCAGTGGATTTTTCCAGGCAGCCGCATCATCCCCGATGGTTGGGCTTCCTATTCGGAAATTGAAGGTGGGAGTTACGTTCATGATGTTGTGGTGCACGAACGAAACTTTGTAGATCCTGCGGACCCTGATGTGCACACACAGCTCACAGAGAAGTGCAAACATGGAGCCGTGCAAAGACGAAGTTTCGTCGCCAGCATGTTTCCTTTAAACACACAAAATGTAAAGACGACGTTCGAAAATTAAAATAAATTTACTTTCATTATTGCGACCGCTAAAAGTAGAGAACGCCTATATATATATATATATATAGGGATTCCTGATGATTTCTAAAGAATGAAACAGTTCTAGTCCTGTAGAATCTCATCTATATTAAAACTTTTATACTCTGCAATGTATTGAGTACCTTACTTACTGTGGTTACCTCCGATTCAACCCGGAATAACGTATATATATATATGTATATATATATATATATATATGTATAATGTAGTAACCCTCAGTGGCATTTGGACACAAAACAGAAAAGGGCCAAAAACAACAACAATAATAATAATAATAATAATCACAACACAACTTCTGCGCCAGTAAAATAATCAATTGAAAAAAAAAATCTGTTTTATTTATATATATTTATATATATATTATTTTTTTCAAATTTTCAAAAATTTTCTGTATTTCATGATTTAAATAATTACATTTCTCAACAATTAGAATTTTCATCTTGTTTTTTTTTTATTATTTGGTGTATATTTGTGTGTGTATATATATATATATATATGTATGTGAAATGTATATATGTGTATATATATATTTATATATATGTGTGTGTGTGTGTATGTATATGTGTGTGTATATATGTATATATATGTATATGTGTATATATATATATATATTTATATATGTGTGTGTGTATGTAAATGTGTGTATATATATGTATATATATATGTGTGTATATATATATACGTGTGTATATATATATACGTGTGTGTATATATGTATATATGTGTGTGTATATATGTATATATGTGTGTGTATATATGTATATATGTGTGTGTATATATGTATATATATGTGTGTGTGTGTGTTTCTATGAAATGTATATGTATATATATGTGTGTATGTGTGTGTATATTTAACTGTGCGTATATATATGTATATATGTGTATATATGTGTGTGTGTACAAATATGTCTGTTTTATTAAATGTGTGTGTATTTGTCTATATATATATATATATGTGTGTGTGTGTGTGTGTTTAAATGGTAGGTGAATAAATCAACAAAAATGTAGAACCAAAACTGTTTATTTTAAATATTGAAACGATAACGTATAACTGTTTATTTTAATTGAAACAGTGGATTAGAGCAGTTTTAACTATTTTAAAAACGTTTTTGTTTTAAATATTGAGTCTGTTTTTATTTTGAAAATGCAGTTATTGAAAGAATATAGCTGTTTATTTAAAAACTGGAATACATAGGTATAGCTGTTTTTTAAATATCGTAATGCATGGGCATAACTGTTTTTTTAAACACTGGAATGCGTGAACATAACTGTTTTAAATATTGTAATGCATGTGTGTAGCTGTTTTTATTCCGGAATACGTGAGTATAACTTAAAATACTGGAATGCATGTATAACTGTTTTTAAAGATTGGAATGCATGGGTATATATGTTTAAAAAACTGGAATACATGAATATAACTTTTAAATATTGTGATGCATGTGTATAACTTTTTTTTATTCTGGAATGTATGTATAACTGTTTTTAAACACTGGAATACATGAGTAGGACTTTTTTATTTCTGAAATGCGTGAATATAACTGTTTTAAATATTGGAATGCATGTGTATAACTTTTTTTTATTCTGGAATGTATGTATAACTGTTTTAAAACACTGGAATGCATGGGTATATCTGTTTTTAAACACTGGAATACATGGGTTGGACTTTTTTATTTCTGAAATGCGTGAGTATAACTGTTTTAAATATTGGAATGCATGTGTATAACTGTTTTTAAATGTAAGAATGAATATATTTTATTAAAATGAAAATTTAACTTTTTAAAAAATTGAAATGGTGTTAAACAGCTTTTAATATTTGAACTATATATTTTAATCGAACTTTAAAAATAGTGGTGTTTGTTAAAGTATTAGGATGCTAGGTTATAGCTGTTTTAAATACTAGGTTACAAGTTTATATCTCTAAATTGAAATTAAAAATGTATATCTGTTTTTAAGAATTGCAGTTAAGTAAACTCGATTTTAACATTCAAACTATTTCAAATAGGTGAACATTGAAAAGATAATGCTGTTTTTAATAGTAGAATGCATTGCTGTTTTTTTTTTAGATATTAGTGAAGTGTATCTGTTTTTCAGAAGTGAAATGAATTTATTCTAATATTAAAACTAGCTTAAATATGTGAACATTGAAAAAACAATGAAACTGTTTTTAATAGCAGAATGCATTGCTGTTTTTTAGATATTAAATCAGTGAAGTATATCTGTTTTGTAAGAAGTGAAATGAAGTAAAAACTTATTCCAATATTCAAACTATTTTAAATATGTGAATATTGAAGCTGTTTTTAATATTAAAATGCAAAGGTATAACTGTTTTTTTAAATACTAGAATGAGATAGTATTTTAAAGTACTAGAATGGAGAAATGCTATTTTCAATATTTAAATGAAAAGATGTTTTTTTTTAAATATTGGAACGACTAATCTTAGCTGTTATTTTAAGTTTTCTTTTAAATGTATGGAACAAGGGGAGATTTAACTGTTTTTTTTAAAGATAGGAGTGAAGGGTGTAGCAGCTTTTTGTTTAGAATATTAATTTGTGATTTAGATAAAGAGCACAGTTGATTAAATCAACCCCCAATACCTGACTGGTACTTTGTTTTACCGATCCCTCTCGAAGAACGAAAGGCAAAGTTAACCAATGTGGGGTTTATTTAAATTAGGAATGCAAAAGGCTAGAACAAATACAGTAATTAGATTTAATCTGACCCCTACAGGTTGTACCAAACTGATGCCACCCTTATATTTTAGATATAGGAAAGAAAAGGTTACCTCCTTTTAATATATTAGAAAGAGGATTTAAGATATATATATATATATATCTTAAATTTCTTTAATGGAATATATGCAGGGAAGATTAATCATATTATAAGGTATCTATTTTTGAAGTTCTGGTCAACTTTATTTAGTTACCTACCTAGCTATGTGTGGTTACACACTTGTAAAAATTATCTCCTGTGATTATTCATGTTTATTTATATGTTAATCAATTTCTAGTTATGTATATATATATATATATGTGTGTGTGTGTGTGCATGTGTGTGAATAGAACTTATCTGCTTTTAAATGTATTGGAATGAAATAATATATCTGTTTTTGAAATACTGGAATGAAATGGTATAACTGTTTTTTGTATTTTACAATAAAATGAGGGTGATAATTTAAAATATTTTTCTTCTTTTAATCCCAGCGTATGACTGGTACATGTATTGTAATTATTCAAGGGATGAGGTGGTACTGTTGCTGTTGTTACTGTTGTTGTTGATGTTGTTACTGCTGTTGTTGATGTTGTTACTGTTGTTGTTGTTGTTGTTACTGTTGTTACTGTTGTTGTTGTTACTGTTGTTGTTGTTGTTGCTGTTGTTACTGTTGTTACTGTTGTTACTGTTGTTGTTGGTGTTGTTACTGCTGTTGTTGTTACTGTTGTTGTTACTGTTGTTGTATAGAAGTATATATGTTGGTATGTGAATGTGTGATATATATACACACACATATATGCACACACATATATACACACACATCATAGACATGTTTAAAAGTATGTTTTATGCTAATATGCACATAAATTTATCTATCTAAACATCTCACTCTCTTTTCCTCATATATATATATATATATATATATATATATATATATATACATACATACATATCTGTATATATTTATATATATATATATATATATATAGGTCTGTGTTTGTGTGTGTATGTAATGTAACCAGGTCCAACTCCTCACACGAGGCCAACAAAGATGACAAGACTAGGTATGGTAAGATGGAGTCTTTGAGAATATTCTAAGTTCTCACACTGCATGTTTTCTGGTTTCTGTTGTGGTAGACAAATCGGATTTTTCCAGCATCGTTTCGGGGTAACTGTGATCTGGAAGTGTAATGAAACATTAAATATATATACACACACATATATATAAATATATGTATACTCACATACATATATGGGCACACACATACACACATATATACACACACTACATATATATCTATACATCTATATATACACATATATATACACACACATACACACGTATATATATATATATATATATATATACACACATACACACACATGTATATATATATATATATATACACACATACATACATGTATATATATATACACACATACACACACGTATATATATACACATATACACACACATGTATATATATACACACACACACACACATATATATATATATATACATACATACATACATACACACACACACACACATGTATATATATATATATATATATATATATATATATATATATATACATACATACATACATACACATATATCAGTGTTGTATTTTGCTTGAAGCATTGTTGAATAGGAAATATAAATAATTTTGAAAACCATACAATGCATTAGAAAATTAAAAGTGCCAAGATAACAACAGAATCTTAGCTTAGCAAATTTAATAATATATATATATATATATGTGTGTGTGTGTATATATAATGTATAAAGAGTGAAAACGGTTCTTACCATGTACACATTATGTGACAACCAATGAAGGTCATAGAGCCACCTTTCAGACACTGCCGTATACACACACCAATCCTTCGTCTGTTCACGGGCTGAAATTCTGGGACTGACTTTCTCACTTTGTTGAATCTGGGGTTTCTCTGAATATTCAGTCTCCTCCGTCTGTATTGGCCCTCAATGTTGTCTGGCATTGGGAGAAAAAAAGAAGCATATCATCATCATCATCATCATCATCATCATTTTACTTTTTTTAAGTCTGCTTTTCCCTGCTTGCAAGGGTGGGACGGGAACTGATTCAGGCTTGATCTCTACAGCTGGATGCCCTTCCTAACACCAACCTCATTTACAGTGAGTGCTGGGTGCTTTTTTTGCTGTGGCACCTCCACGACCACTTTACAGTGAGTGCTGGGTGCTTTTTTTTCCTTGGCACCTACATGTCCACTTTACAGTGGAATGATAGGGACCCCAGTCCCTATCATCTCATTTCTCATTCTTCTGATGAAGGACTAGCGTCCGAAACGTTAAGACCCTCTTCCTGTTATTTCAAGCGTTAACCTAATATATCCCTTCCCTATACTGTACCCAAGTATTGCTCCAAGAAAAATGTCGGTGTGAAAAGGTTATGAATTTATTTGCTTTGACATATGTTTCTGTGTCTATTAGAAATTGTCTACATATTCTGAATTCTACCACGTAGTGAATAGTTGAATTCCACTACTATAAGCTTTCTGATGAAGTGTAATAAATAAGTATTGCATATTATTGAACAATATATATTGTATTCAGAGGCATGGGTATTTATTTGTCCGTGTGTCCATACAGCTCGGTGTGATGTGGTTTGGGGATGATCATGTGATACAAAAATCAAATTACGACTGGTATGTGTGTGTGTATATATATATATATATATATATATAGGTGCGTATATGCGTCATGTTTATGTATATATATATGTATATGCATGTATATATTGTGTATGTATATGTAGCGTGTATGTATAGGTGTGTATATGTATATATATATATGTGCATGTATGTATATATGGTGTATGTATAGGTATGTATATGCAGTGCCGGTGTGTATATGTGTGTGTATATATCTCTGAATGTGTGTTAATAATAATAATTATAATTGCAAAATTGATATATATATATGTGTGTGTATATATATATACACAAACGTGTATATTGTGTGCCTGGGTAAATAAAACCTATTGAATATGTATATGGTTACATATACATGTGTGTAGAGGTGTGTATATATAATATACATTAGGAAACATACCCTGTATAATTAATATATTATACACCCTCACACAAGTGTGTATATGCATATATATATTTATTTATATATATGTATATATGTATGCATATATATGTATGTCTGTACATATATATGTATGCATATGTATGTATATGTATGTATATATATGTATATATATGTATGCATATGTATGTATATATATATATGCATATGTATGTATATGAATGTATGTATATATATGTATGCATATGTATGTATATATATATATGCATATGTATGTATATGTATGCATATGTATGTATATATATATATGTATGTATATATATGTATATATATATATGTATGTATATATATGTATATATATATATGTATGTATATATATGTATGTATATATATATGTATGCATATGTATGTATATGTATGTATATATATATATATATGTATGTATATGTATATATGTATGTATATATATATATATATGTATGTATATATATATATGTATGCATATGTATGTATATATATGTATATATATATATATATGTATGTATATATATGTATGTATGCATATGTATGTATATATATGTATGTATGCACATGTATGTATGTATATATATATATATATATATATATATATGTGTATGTATATTTACACACATAATCAGCAGAATTTAATAAAAATCTGGCCTTGTCTGGTCAAACAATGACTGCATGTGCAACATATACCGTACCATAATTAAATCACCCCTACGCCACACCACATATCCTACCCTACGCCACACCACCAACACCACATATCCTACCCTACACCACCAACACCACACCAAGGCTGGACATTGCAGCAGAGAAAATTATGCAGAACCGAAAATTATTATAAAAAAAAAAACGTAATGAAAATATACATATAATAATAAAATATTATTATATGCTAAATAAATAATTTTTTGGGAAAAGAAAATACAAAAATAAAACAATAAAATAAATAAGAAAAAAAAATGGTGATGATTAATTTTTCGAAACATTGATATTTTTATATAGATTGTTGCTGCTGTATTTTAGATTTATAATTTACAAGAGAGAGGGAAAAGAGATGGGTGTGTACATATATATATATATATATATGTATGAGATATTTGCTCTTATTTATACATATCATCATCATCATCATTTCATTTTACGTCCGCTTTTTCCCTGCTTGCAAGGGTGGGACTGGAACTGATGCTGGCTTGATTTCTACAGCTGGATGCCCTTCCTAACACCAACCTCATTTACAGTGAGTGCTGGGTGCTTTTTTGCCGTGGCACCTCCACGACCACTTTGCAGTGGAATGATAGGGACCCCAGTCCCTATCATCTCATTTTTACAGCTGAGAAAACTGGAGCAATGTGAAATAAAGTGTCTTGCTCAAGGAAACAACACATCACCCGGTCTGAGAATTGAACTCACAACCTTTCGATTGCAAGGCCAATGCTCTAACCACTAAGCAATGTGCCTCCATTATATATATATATGAGATATTTGCTGAACACTGTACGGCTTAATTCGTGCTGTTTGTTTACAAACCGAACAGGCTCTCTACGGCTGGATGCCCTTCCTAACACCAACCACATTTACAGTGTGGGACTGGGAACTTTTTACCGTGTTACCTACACGGCAGTTCATATAATTAAATCGGTTCATATAATTAAATCAGTTCATATAATTATCAGTTCATATAATTAAATCAACAGAGTATATATTTATTTTATTACACAAGCTTATCAAAAGCAAATAAGTAAAAACAAGTAACACTTATAAAGCAACTTAAACACGCCAGAAATGAATGGATTTCCTGGATTTGCGGT
>OZ024766.1:6676416-6681416 GCA_964016885.1 Eledone cirrhosa
TATATGAATATATATATGTATATATATGAATATATATATGTATATATATTCATATATATATGTATATATATGAATATATATAGATGTATGTATATGAATATATATATGTATATATATGAATATATATATATGTATATATATGAATATATATATGTATATTATGAATATATATATGTATATATATGAATATGAATATATGTATATATATGAATATATATGTATCTATATGAATATATATATGTATGTATATTCATATATATATGTATATATATGAATATATATAGATGTATGTATATGAATATATATATGTATGTATATGAATATATATATGTATATATATGAATATATATATATGTATATATATGAATATATATATGTATATTATGAATATATATATGTATATATATATGAATATGAATATATATGTATATATATGAATATATATATGTATATATATGAATATATATATATATGTATATGAATATATATATGTATATATATGAATATATATATATGAATATATATATGAATATATATATGTATATATATGAATATATATATATGTATATTATGAATATATATATATGTATATATATGAATGATATGAATATATATATATGTATATGAATATATATATATGTATATGAATATATATATATGTATATGAATATATATATATGTATGTATATGAATATATATATGTATATATACGAATATATATATGTATATATATGAATATATATATGTATATATATGAATATATATATGTATATATATGAATATATATATGAATATATATATGTATATATATGAATATATATATGAATATATATATGAATATATATATATATATATATATGAATATATATGTATATATATATGAATATATATATATGTATGTATATGAATATGTGTATATATATGAATATATATATGTATGTATTTGTGTGTGTCTGTCTGTATGTATATCTATGCATGTATGTGTATATATGTGTGTATGTATTTGTATATATGTGTATGTATTTGTGTGTGTATATGTATGCGTATCTGTCTATATATATGTATATGTGTGTATATATGTGTTTGTGTATATGTATCTATGTATATATATATATATATATATCTATGTGTGTATGTGTGTTATATCGTGGCATCAGCACTACAACATTACAGAGTGTACTGGGTGTATTTTATCGTGGCATCATCACTACAACATTACAGAGTGTACTGGGTGTATTTCATTGTAGCATTCAGCACTACAACATTACAGAGTGTATTGGGTGTATTTTATTGTGACACTAACACTACCACATTACAGAGTGTATTGGGTGTATTTTATTGTAGTACCAGCACTACCACATTATAGAGTGTACTGGGTGTATTATATCATGACACCAACACTACCACTTTACAGAGTGTACTGGGTGTACATCTATGTGTGTGTGTGTGTGTATACATGTATATAAGTTCTCTACCATTCTTCCTCTAGAACTCTCTCTACCATTTATGTATATTTGTATAAAAGTTAATCACCTGACTATAATGGAGTGATGCTAGAGCTGTGAAATCTTGCATGTATTAATTCCAACTCTTCTTATGAAATAACTACATGGTGTTTCTTTCCAGGGACTTTGTTAAAAAATAAACCTCATTTGGTCATTCCATGAGAGTATCTTGGTCAGACTATGAAGGAGTGATGCTAGAGCTGTGAAATCTTGCTTGTATTAATTCCAACTTATTAACTGAATTGTTTCTGTCCAGGTAAACTGACATCTGATTGTTCAAAGAAGACTTTTAAAGTAGCTAGTAGCAAATTATCTTGAAAATAGACATTATTTGGCCACATGGTGTTATCAAGTACCTGCAGAAAAAGGGTTTAGTCCCCTAAGGGCATTCATGTTGACATGGCTGATACATTAGGGGATGATGCTCCAGCTTTATCAACAGTGCAAACATTGGCGGCTGAATTTAGGAGAGGAATGGAAAGTCTTGAAGGTGGCCCAAGGTCTGGACTTCCTGGAACTGCCACCACCGAGGAAAACCTTGAACGTGTTCACCACATGGTGATGGATGACAGGTGATTGACTATAAATTAAGTAGTCAATACTATCAACATATCCTGTGAAAGAGTTGAGAATATTCTGTACAATGAACTTGGTATGGTGAAGGTTTCTGCTCGGTGGGTGTCACATCTTCTGACAGCTGATCAGAAGTACACCAGGCTGATCATATCATGAGAAACTCTGACATTGTTTGAGGCAGATCCAGCTGGTTTCCTTGAACATTTTCTAATCCAGGATAAGTGTTGGGTTCAACACTTTGAGCCAGTGACAAAGAAACAATCGATGCAGTGGAAACACCCCTCCTCACCTGCTCCAAAGAAGCCCAAGGCTGTTTGATCTGCAGGGAAGGTGATGGCCTCAATTTTCTGGTATGTAGAAGGCATAGAGTTTCTTTGCTATCTTCAAAAAGGTTACTCCATCAATGGGGAGTACTATATCAACTTGTTGAGACAGTTATGGAAGACTATCAAGACCAAACATCCAGGAAAACTGATGAAATGGTTCTTGTTTCATTAGGACAATCCTCCAGCACACAAGCCCTAGGTTTCAATGTCAACTATGTATGATTGTGGCTTTGAATTGGTTCATCACCATCCAAATTTTCCAGATTTTGCCCCATCCAACTATCATCTGCTTCCCCCAACATGAAAAAGCATTTAACTGGTAATCAGTATCACAAAGATGATGTCATCATATCTATTGTTGATGAGTTTTTTAACCTACAGGATGAAAGCTTCTTCACCAATGAGATCCAAGCACTGCAACTCTGACAGAAGTGTGTGGACTGCAAGGGAGACTAGGTTAAAAAATAAACCTCATTTCATCACATTTCACTCGAGTAGCCTCAATTTATATTTTCATGTTTTAAGGAATATGACCCCTAAACCAGTCAGAAACGACTAGATTTGTAGAAAAGCCTAATCCTAACCCTAACCCTAACTTTAACCCTAACTTTAACTCTAACTTTAACCCTAGCCCTAACCCTAACCTTAACCCTAACCTTAACCCTAACCTTAACCCTAACCTTAACCCTAACCTTAACCCTAACCTTAACCCTAACCTTAACCCTAACCTTAACCCTAACCTTAACCCTAACCTTAACCCTAACCTTAACCCTAACCTTAATCCTAACCCTAACCTTAACCCTAACCTTAACCCTAACCTTAACCCTAACCCTAACCCTAATCCTAACCTTAACCCTACATTTAAACCTAACCAAAACCTTAACCCTAATCCTAACCCTAACCCAAACCTTAACCCTTATCCTAACTCTAACCGTAAACCTAACCTTAACACTAACCTTAATCCAATAGCAAGCATTTTGGAGGTCAGATTAGTTGATAGCCATGAAAAATCCGAAACTAAATATTTCCCACCATGCAAGTGTGGTGCAAATCTCTGAAACTCTGGTATTTCTGCTTCCTTTCAACCTCTTTCTATCCAAAGCTAATAGTTTTCGATTAGTTCGGAGTCCATATTTGTTAACATGCTACAAACAAAATCGTTAAGAAATGAGGTTTATTTTTCAACATAGTCCCTCACTTGCAGTCCACACATTTCTTCCATTGGTGTTACAGCAATTGGATCTCATTGGTGAAGAAGCTTTCATCCTATTGGTCAGAAAAATTTGTCAACAACAGATATGATGTCATCGTCACTGCGATACTGGTTCCAAGTTGAGTGTTTTTTCATGTTGGGGGAACAGATGATAGTCAGATGGGGGCCAAATCAGGAGAATAGGGAGGGTGATCAACTAGTTTAAAGCCACAATCACACATAGCTGTCATTGAAACCTAGGGCTTGTGTGCTAAAGCATTGTCCTAATGAAACAAGACCCCTTTCATCAGTTTTCCTGGGTGTTTGGCCTTGATAGTCTTTTGTAACTGTCTCAGCAAGTTAGCATAGTACTCTCCATGGCGGTGTGGCCATTTTGAAGATAGCAAAGAAACTCTATGCCTTCTACATACCAGAAAATTGAGGCCATCACCTTCCCTGCAGATCAAACAGCCTTGGGCTTCTTTGGAGCAGGTGAGGAGGGGTGTTTCCACTGCATCGATTGTTTCTTTGTCACTGGCTCAAAGTGTTGAACCCAACACTTATCCTGGATTAGAAAATGTTCAAGGAAACCAGCTGGATCTGCCTCAAACAATGTCAGAGTTTCTCATGATATGATCAGCCTGGTGTACTTCTGATCAGCTGTCAGAAGATGTGACACCCACCGAGCAGAAACCTTCACCATACCAAGTTCATTGTACAGAATATTCTCAACTCTTTCACAGGATATGTTGATAGTATTGACTACTTAATTTATAGTCAATCACCTGTCATCCATCACCATGTGGTGAACACGTTCAAGGTTTTCCTCGGTGGTGGCAGTTCCAGGAAGTCCAGACCTTGGGCCACCTTCAAGACTTTCCATTCCTCTCCTAAATTCAGCCGCCAATGTTTGCACTGTTGATAAAGCTGGAGCATCATCCCCTAATGTATCAGCCATGTCAACATGAATGCCCTTAGGGGACTAAACCCTTTTTCTGCAGGTACTTGATAACACCATGTGGCCAAATAATGTCTATTTTCAGTTAATAAGAGAAGTTGATTTCACAGCTCTAGCATCACTCTTTCATAGTCTGACCAAGATACTCTCATGGAAGGACCAAATGAGATTTATTTTTCAACAGTCCTTGGAAAGAAACACCACGTAGTTATTTCATAAGAAGAGTTGGAATTAATATATGCAAGATTTCACAGCTTTAGCATCACTCTTTCATAGTCTGACCAAGATACTCTCATGGAAGGACCAAATGAGATTTATTTTTCAACAGTCCTTGGAAAGAAACACCATGTAGTTATTTCATAAGAAGAGTTGGAATTAATACATGCAAGATTTCACAGCTTTAGCATCACTCTTTCATAGTCTGACCAAGATACTCTCATGGA
>OZ024766.1:6708916-6711416 GCA_964016885.1 Eledone cirrhosa
AGGAGAAGAATGAATAAAGTTGAAGGATAATGGTAAGGAAGGAGTATACTATGGTGAAGATTTTGAAGGATAATAAGAAAGAAGTGTACTATGGTGAAGAACGAGTAAGAACGAGAAGAAGAATTTGGAGAGATAATGGGTATAGAAGAATGAAGAGGGAAGAACGTTGAGGGAGAGAACGAGAAGTGAACGTGAACGAGAGTAAGAATGAGTTGAAGGAGGGAGAGAGAGATATGGTGAATATAGAAGAATGAGGGAAGAACGTTGAGGGAGAGAACGAGAAGTGAACGAGAGTAAGAATGAGTTGAAGGAGGGAGAGAGAGATATGGTGAATATAGAAGAATAAGTTGAAGGAGTATACTGTGGTGGAGAACGAGAAGATTGAGAACGAGGGGAAGAATTTGAAGGAGAGATGGTGAATAAAGTTGAATAAGGAGGAAGGGAGAGAACGAGAAGTGAACGAGAGTGAGATATGGTGAATATAGAAGAATAAGTTGAAGGAGTATACTGTGGTCGAGAACGAGGAGAAGAATGAATAAAGTTGAAGGATAATGGTAAGGAAGGAGTATACTATGGTGAAGATTTTGAAGGAAAGAGAGATGGTGAATATAGAAGAATAAGTTGAAGGATAATAAGAAAGAAGTGTACTATGGTGAAGAACGAGTAAGAACGAGAAGAATTTGAAGGAGAGATAATGGATATAGAAGAATAAGGAGGGAAGAACGTTGAGGGAGAGAACGAGAAGTGAACGTGAACAAGAATGAGTTGAAGGAGGGAGAGATAGATATGGTGAATATAGAAGAATGAGGGAAGATCGTTGAGGGAGAGAACGAGAAGTGAACGTGAACGAGAGTAAGAATGAGTTGAAGGAGGGAGAGAGACATATGGTGAATATAGAAGAATAAGTTGAAGGAGTATACTGTGGTCGAGAACGAGGAGAAGATTGAGAACGAGGGGAAGAATTTGAAGGAGAGATGGTGAATAAAGTTGAATAAGGAGGAAGGGAGAGAACGAGAAGTGAACGAGAGTGAGATATGGTGAAGAACAAGAGTAAGAATGAGATGAAGAATTTGAAGGAGAGATAATGGATATGGAAGAATAAGTTGAAGGATAATTATGAGAAGGAAGAAGTATACTGTGGCGAAGTACTAGTAAGAATAAAATGAAGGGGGTGAATGGAGACGTGAACGAGAGCACAAGAACGAGAGTAAGAACGAGAATTTGAAGGAGAGAGATAGATATAAAGGTTGACGGGGGTGAATGGAGAAGTGAACGAGAGCACAAGAACGAGAATTTGAAGGAGAGAGATAGATACAAAGGTTGAAGGGGGTGAATGGAGATATGAACGAGAGCACAAGAACGAGAGTAAGAACGAGAATTTGAAGGAGATAGATAGATAGATATAAAGGTTGAAGGGGGTGAATGGAGATGTGAACGAGAGCACAAGAACGAGAATTTGAAGGAGAGAGATAGATATAAAGGTTGAAGGGGGTGAATGGAGATGTGAACGAGAGCACAAGAACGAGAATTTGAAGGAGAGAGATAGATATAAAGGTTGAAGGGGTGAATGGAGATGTGAACGAGAGCACAAGAACGAGAGTAAGAACGAGAATTTGAAGGACAGAGATAGATATAAAGGTTGAAGGGGGTGAATGGAGATGTGAACGAGAGCACAAGAACGAGAGTAAGAACGAGAGCACAAGGAGAGTAAGAATGAGAATTTGAAGGAGAGAGATAGATATAAAGGTTGAAGGGGGTGAATGGAGATGTGAACGAGAGCACAAGAACGAGAGTAAGAACGAGAATTTGATTGAGAGAGATAGATATAAAGGTTGAAGGGGGTGAATAGAGATGTGAACGAGAGCACAAGAACGAGAGTAAGAACGAGAATTTGAAGGAGAGAGATAGATATAAAGGTTGACGGGGGTGAATGGAGAAGTGAACGAGAGCACAAGAACGAGAATTTGAAGGAGATAGATAGATACAAAGGTTGAAGGGGGTGAATGGAGATATGAACGAGAGCACAAGAACGAGAGTAAGAACGAGAATTTGAAGGAGATAGATAGATAGATATAAAGGTTGAAGGGGGTGAATGGAGATGTGAACGAGAGCACAAGAACGAGAATTTGAAGGAGAGAGATAGATATAAAGGTTGAAGGGGGTGAATGGAGATGTGAACGAGAGCACAAGAACGAGAGTAAGAACGAGAATTTGAAGGACAGAGATAGATATAAAGGTTGAAGGGGGTGAATGGAGATGTGAACGAGAATTTGAAGGAGAGCGATAGATATAAAGGTTGAAGGGGGTGAATGGAGATGTGAACGAGAGCACAAGAACGAGAGTAAGAACGAGAATTTGAAGGAGAGCGATAGATATAAAGGTTGAAGGGGGTGAATGGAGATGTGAACGAGAGCACAAGAACGAGAGTAAGAACGAGAATTTGAAGGAGAGAGATAGATATAAAGGTTGAAGGGGGTGAATGGAGATGTGAACGAGAGCA
>OZ024766.1:6716416-6718916 GCA_964016885.1 Eledone cirrhosa
TATATACAATACATATATATGTATGTGTGTTGTGTCGTCAAATATGAAATTTGTAGAATTTTGCAGAAACAACAGAAATTTCTACAAATTTCATACTTGACACAATATGTGTGTAGTGTAGTATATATGTGTATGCATGTGTTTGTGTGGGCAAATATATATATATATATAAAACTGAGTATGTCCGTCTGTGTGAGTATGAATCCCTAAAACTCGAGAACCACCCAACCGACTGTTTTCAAACGTTACACATGTAATACTTATGTTTCAGGGAATGTTCCGAGCAAAAAAATTTCAAATTTTCTATGCCCCAGGGACCGCATTAGGCGATTTAGCGATCTCGCTCTATAATTCTTAGTCTTTCTCTTTTTAGATAGATACATACATATAATGTCGCGCCCTTATAATATCTGTCTGTATGTCTGGCTGTCTGACTTACGTCACTTCCCTGAGGATGTCTGTCTGTGTGTGTCTGTGAGTTTGAATCCCTAAAACTCGAGAAGTACCCAACCGACTTTTTTCAAACTTTACATGTGTATTACTTATGTTTTGATCTCCTAGGTGAAAAACGGCGTTTTTTTCCGCTTTTCAGGGGTTTTTTGAGGCGTTACGTCAGACCGATTTCCTTGAAATTGTAACTATGTATTAGTCAGTCTCTTCTTCATAGCGTTAGCAAAGAAAATCCAACTTTTTTATGGCCTGGCCCGCATTAGGTGAAAAACTTCATGTTTTCAGCTTTTTAGGGCTTTTTGGAGGCATTACATCTAGCCGATTTTCCCGAGATTTCAAGGCATATTATGACATAAAAAAAATGCATTTTCTTGATCCCCTAGGGCCCGCATTAGGTGAAAACCTGCATTTTTCCTGCTTCTGCCTACTGACTGTAGGTTTCGTTTTGTACTTAGGCAAGGCGGGTTTCTGTATTATATATATATATATATATGTATATTTGAAAAAGGAAAAGAAAGACTTCACTTGTAGATTTAAACAATTTGATTTAATTCTACCAAAATCGTAATATTCTAAAATTGAATCCGAGGTTGACTTTGCCTTTCATCCTTACGGGGTCGATAAAATAAAGTACCAGTAATGCACTGGATAATTGCTGGCCTTGTGCCTAAAGTAGAAACAATTATAAAATTGAATCAAATTGTTTAAAACTATTTCATTCTTTTCCTTTTTTTCAAATATACCTAAGTGTACCAAGGGTTTCATACATTATCTAATATAATATATGTATATAGCAAAAGAGTCAGGACCCCGACGGCGGAAGTCTGGCCGTTTCAACGTTTGGATCTAGCTTACGAAATGGCCGGAGCTCAGCCGTCGGGGTCCTCACTCTTTTCCTATTACCCACTCTACTACCCTAAATATTGAGTACTCTGGTGTGTTATGGTCCATAAGGTTTCTTACCACACGCTTTGTTTTATATATATATATATATATGCGCTGTCTAATGACTGAAATGTGGTGCCCCAGCATGGCCATGGTCCAATGACTGAAACCAGTAACAGGCATAAAAGAATGTCGTCCCCCAGAATGGCCACACTCTAATGACAGTAAAGACTTTAATATTTAATGTGATGTAGTCATAGTGTTGTTTTGTACTAAATGTTTATAGTATCTTTACTGGTGGACAGATTGTTGTGAATATTTACAGTATTACAGTAAAGACTTTAATATTTAATGTGATGTAGTCATAGTGTTGTTTTGTACTAAATGTTTATAGTATCTTTACTAGTGGACAGACTGTTGTGAAAATTTACAGTATTACAGTAAAGACTTTAATATTTAATGTGATGTAGTCATAGTGTTGTTTTGTACTAAATGTTTATAGTATCTTTACTGGTGGACAGATTGTTGTGAATATTTACAGTATTACAGTAAAGACTTTAATATTTAATGTGATGTAGTCATAGTGTTGTTTTGTACTAAATGTTTATAGTATCTTTACTAGTGGACAGGCTGTTGTGAAAATTTACAGTATTACAGTAAAGACTTTAATATTTAATGTGATGTAGTCATAGTGTTGTTTTGTACTAAATGTTTATAGTATCTTTACTGGTGGACAGATTGTTGTGAAAATTTACAGTATTATAGTAAAGACTAATATTTAATGTGATGTAGTTATAGTGTTGTTTTGTACTAAATATTTATAGTATCTTTACTGGTAGACAGATTGTTGTGAAAATTTACAGTATTACAGTAAAGACTTTAATATATAATGTGATGTAGTCATAGTGTTGTTTTGTACTAAATATTTATAGTATCTTTACTGGTGGACAGATTGTTGTGAAAATTTACAGTATTACAGTAAAGACTTTAATATATAATGTGATGTAGTCATAGTGTTGTTTTGTACTAAATGTTTATAGTATCTTTACTGGTAGACAGATTGTTGTGAAAATTTACAGTATTACAGTAAAGACTTTAATATATAATGTGATGTAGTCATAGTGTTGTTTTGTACTAAATATTTATAGTATCTTTACTGGTGGAC
>OZ024766.1:6731416-6733916 GCA_964016885.1 Eledone cirrhosa
GAAGAACTGCGAAACCGGTAAACGAACCAAATAAATATATATATTTAAAAAAAAATAAGACTCCAGTTGCATTTTCGATTTCATCTCTTTTTCTTATTACTTTCACTCGTGTAGGACACCTCGGTTATTTTTCATTTTGTAAAAAACCTCACTTTCTAATATATATATATATATATATTATATATATATATATATATATATATATATATCAGGAAAGAAGAGTGACACGATTTGCTATACAAAAAAGGTTTTTAATCTCATTGCTGACAATTGTTTCTCTGAACTGGTAGCGATCTGTAGACCTACCATTTCAGAGAAACAATTGTCAGCAATGAGATTAAAAACCTTTTTTGTATTGCAAACCGTGTCAATCTTCTTTCCTGATTTATCATTACTCCAAGTGTTTACAACATAGGAATTACAGCGTACTCGCAACATTACTATGGAAACGCCTTGTTGAGTCAAACTTAGCCAAGCGTTGATATCATCCACTACCCGGAGTACCATAACTGGACTACACTTAAGTGGAGTACCTATAACAATAATTTGTTACCCCATATATATATATATATAATATATAAGAACAAAAGATGGTTAAAAGAGTTCCATGTATTTTATTATGCGCATTTCAAAAACAAATATCATCATGCAATAATATTTGTGTTTTCATCAGCATTGCTTTATTGTACTACAATAAAACTCACCTCCTACATATATATATATATATATTCAGGTTTGAGGTTCACCACTGGGTAGAGCTGGTCAATTCCGTATGGTCAATCGCAATGTAAATAATATAGAGAGTACTCAACGTAAAGCCGTTCAACCGTCTTCGTTTTTGTAGTTGGTGGTGCTATTACGTAGTTAAATATTATAATGAAATGACAGGAGGCTGGATTTGTGTAAATCCTTGGAAGGTTTACACAAATCCAGCCTCCTGTAATTTCATTATTATATATATATATATTGTTATACTTTGGGAGGGTCATGTTGCCAATAAGAAACACACGCACCAGTTGCTTTCACTTCAATTTATTATAATAAATTTATAAATTTAGGAAATTATAAATTTCCGGTTGGTTGGTTGGTTCCACAACCAGATGGTTGTTTATATATTGTCAAAGTTCTTTCGTCACACATTCTGTGACCTCTTCAGTGACTGGGGATTCTTTTCTTTGTTTTTGTGCCTCTCCTTTGTTCTGTCTTACGCCATCTTGTTTCTCAACACACGTTTTCAGATAAAGAATCTTGCTAAACAAATTCAGAAACGAAATATATATATATATATATATATATATATATATATATATATATTTTGAAGTAAACGTTAAGTGAAAATATCCAAGAGTAAGAGCACTCAGTCCATAGGACGAGTTTAGTATAAATAATTACAACAGTGACATAAACAGGTACTTAAGTTTCGTTGGGTTCTGAGCCCCAACTCCTTCATCCTGTCATGAGAAATTATTTTTCTCATGACAGGCTGAATAAGTTGGGACTCAGAACCCAATAAATCTGGAGTACCTCTTTATGTCACCGTTGTGCGTATATATTCCTGATGATTTCTAAAGAATGAAACAGTTCTAGTCCTGTAGAATCTCATATATATATATATATATATATATAACGAAGGAAATGTGGTAAGGAACCAGGTGGACCATAACGCACCAAAGTACTCAATACTTAGGTTAGTAGAGTGGGTAATAGGAACGAGTAGGACCCCGACGGCTGAGCTCAAGCCGTTTCGACGGCTAATTCTGGATTTTAAAAAAAAAAAATTTTTATTTTTTTAAAGTCCAGAATTAGCTGTCGAAATGGCTTGAGCTCAGCCGTCGGGGTCCTACTCGTCCCTATATATATAGGGAGTGGAGCGTGCCGTTACTATAGGTTCACCCGAGTGAGCACCCGTTGAGCCGGGGATGTCATTACTACAGCAGACGTTGGACGAGCTTTTGATTAGAGTTGGGCCAGATCGATACAGATCGAACCTTGAGCTGATCAATAGCGAAACACACGTATTTCTCAATAAACGTAATAAAGACATAACAAATCGTCTTATCTATCTATTCATACACTGCCCGGGCGTCACTGACCTGTGGGGCTATGTAGAACGACTATTGTCGCGGGTGGGACCAATCCAGTTGACCACCGAGTCCATTGTCATGATCAAACCGCCACCCTCCTTCAAAAACGAAGGAGAGGCGGTTTTCCTTTGTGTGATAGCTATGGCGAAAGAGGTTGTATGGTGGACAAGGTTGAAAGGGCTGAGGTCAGACACCTTTCTCTCCGGCCAACAACTGATTCTTTTTTTCAAATACCACTTTGGAAGAAGAGTCAGGATAGAGAGAGAGGTGCTGTACCCCAGCAAGTTTTATGAAAGGTGGGTGAAAGTGGCGAGAATGGCCCGAGTGAATGGGCCTTCTCTCTATATCAGCCTGTAGGTTGAGGAAAAGGAGGAGGAGGAGAGGAAAGGAGTACAAGCTCTTCGTACTCCTGGAGA
>OZ024766.1:6741416-6743916 GCA_964016885.1 Eledone cirrhosa
CCTAGGACTACACTATCTAATGTGTCCTGTCTTATATACAGACACAGTGTATCTAGAACTACATTATCTAATGTGTCCTGTCTTATATACAGACACAGTCTACCTAGGACTACATTATCTAATGTGTCCTGTCTTATATACAGACACAGTGTATCTAGGACTACATTATCTAATGTGTCCTGTCTTATATACAGACACAGTCTACCTAGGACTACATTATCTAATGTGTCCTGTCTTATATACAGACACAGTGTATCTAGGACTACATTATCTAATGTGTCCTGTCTTATATACAGACACAGTGTACCTAGGACTACATTATCTAATGTGTCCTGTCTTATATACAGACACAGTGTATCTAGGACTACATTATCTAATGTGTCCTGTCTTATATACAGACACAGTGTATCTAGGACTACATTATCTAATGTGTCCTGTCTTATATACAGACAGAGTGTATCTAGGACTACATTATCTAATGTGTCCTGTCTTATATACAGACACAGTCTACCTAGGACTACATTATCTAATGTGTCCTGTCTTATATACAGACACAGTGTATCTAGGACTACATTATCTAATGTGTCCTGTCTTATATACAGACACAGTCTATCTAGGACTACATTATCTAATGTGTCCTGTCTTATATACAGACACAGTCTACCTAGGACTACATTATCTAATGTGTCCTGTCTTATATACAGACACAGTGTATCTAGGACTACATTATCTAATGTGTCCTGTCTTATATACAGACACAGTGTACCTAGGACTACATTATCTAATGTGTCCTGTCTTATATACAGACACAGTGTATCTAGGACTACATTATCTAATGTGTCCTGTCTTATATACAGACACAGTGTATCTAGGACTACATTATCTAATGTGTCCTGTCTTATATACAGACACAGTGTATCTAGGACTACATTATCTAATGTGTCCTGTCTTATATACAGACACAGTCTACCTAGGACTACATTATCTAATGTGTCCTGTCTTATATACAGACACAGTGTATCTAGGACTACATTATCTAATGTGTCCTGTCTTATATACAGACACAGTCTATCTAGGACTACATTATCTAATGTGTCCTGTCTTATATACAGACACAGTGTACCTAGGACTACATTATCTAATGTGTCCTGTCTTATATACAGACACAGTGTATCTAGGACTACATTATCTAATGTGTCCTGTCTTATATACAGACACAGTCTACCTAGGACTACATTATCTAATGTGTCCTGTCTTATATACAGACACAGTGTACCTAGGACTACATTATCTAATGTGTCCTGTCTTATATACAGACACAGTGTACCTAGGACTACATTATCTAATGTGTCCTGTCTTATATACAGACACAGTCTACCTAGGACTACATTATCTAATGTGTCCTGTCTTATATACAGACACAGTGTATCTAGGACTACATTATCTAATGTGTCCTGTCTTATATACAGACACAGTCTACCTAGGACTACATTATCTAATGTGTCCTGTCTTATATACAGACACAGTGTACCTAGGACTACATTATCTAATGTGTCCTGTCTTATATACAGACACAGTGTATCTAGGACTACATTATCTAATGTGTCCTGTCTTATATACAGACACAGTGTATCTAGGACTACATTATCTAAGGTGTCCTGTCTTATATACAGACACAGTGTACCTAGGACTACATTATCTAATGTGTCCTGTCTTATATACAGACACAGTGTACCTAGGACTACATTATCTAATGTGTCTTGTCTTTTATACTAATACAGTGAATCCATATGTACACACACACATTAATATATGTATGCATATATACACACACAGACATATATATATATATATATATATATATATATATATATATATATATATATATACACACACACACTATACATCTCATTCTACATTCATTTACATCTCTCTCTTCACCACCGGATATATATATGTATGTGTGTGTGTGTGTGTATGTATGTACGGACATAGGTATTTAAACATATACACATATGTGTGCATATAAATATATTTACATATTCATATGTGCGTATTTATATATATATATATGTGTATATATATGTGTGTGTGTGTGTGTGTGTGTGTGTAATATATATAAATATACAGACACACATATATGTGTGTCTGTATATTTATATATATTACACCAATCATCCTGTTAATATTTTCATTATTCATTTACACTGTGTCCGACATCTTGCAAAATGGCCGTCACTTCCGGTGTTTTAGATGGTATTGCGTGTCCATGATTTTAGACTTATTAATAATTGCTATATATATGTCTGTGTGTGTGTGTACGTGTGTATATATATGTATAAATTACATATACGTACATATATTTCAACAGACACACACAAACATGTTTGTGTTACTTTATATGGATGTATATATATATAGATGTGCATATTTATATATATATATATATCTCGATGTAGATATATATATATAGATGAATATATATATATATATATATATA
>OZ024766.1:6761046-6763546 GCA_964016885.1 Eledone cirrhosa
ATATACTTACATATATACTTACACATATATATATATACATACATACATACACACCACACTTTAGTATAAAATTATCTACCTGATTACCTTAGCTGTCTTAGATGATACATCAATGTAACCTGGAATTCCACAGTCTAGACACACCTGTGAAACAAATCTGTGCCTGTATATATATGTGTGTATGTGTATGTATGTGTATATGTGTGTGTATGTATATATATGTGTGTGTGTATATATGTGTGTGTGTATATATGTATATATATATATGTATGTCAGGTCACCAGTTGGTGCTACTGGTAACATGTATCCCAGTACAACCTGTCTCATGGTCGGGTCGTTGGCGACTAAACTGGCAACCCCACCTAGGTTTCTTGGTGAGGAGGGTGACTTTGGACATCCTGTAGGACTAAAAACAAAACCTGTCAAAGGGCAAAGGACCTCTTAAGAGTCAATGGCCATCCAAAATCACCGGGAGAGATGACCCCTTAGCCTTTGTCAAGGCAGAATTCTAGGAGAAGGAAAACTCTGATATAACACCTGCAACCCTGATGGTATCCAATGATGTTGACTTGTTCTTCTTTTTGGTAAATATCATCTCGGTTAAGAGAGTGGGACTGGCTTTGTGCAGTGCCTTTGCTGACTATAAAAGCTTCACGCACAGGCATTGCTTTATATCTGGAGATCTCTCTGCACTTGTCGTCACATGGTACCATGGGCCCAGCACTGTGTGTCAATAATTGTCACAAGTGTAGTGTTTGTACCAGAGTTTTCAAGTCGCTGGCTGGACTAAAAAGTCACACTCGTTTCAGCGCATCGGTAGGGGTTCTCCTACATGGATATAGAGTAGTGGCCGTACTCGAAAACAAGTTGGCAGCCACCATATATATATAATGTATATGTATGTATATATATGTATGTAATATATGTATATATAAAACCTGCTGTTGGCGACAGACGAGGTCTGTGGCTGGAGCAGGCCTGTAGGCAGGAGGAGAGTAACATGGTGGTGGAACAGTAAGGTGGAGGGGTCAATTAAGGCCAAAAAGCAGGCTTGGAAAGTATGGCGGGATGGGGGAAGTAGAGAGGACTATCAAGTGGCCAGGAGGGAAGCTAGGAGACAAGTGTACTTAGCAAGAAGGGAAGCTGAGGAAAGAAAGTTCAAGCATGTTCTACAACGCGATGACCAAAAACGTGAGGTGTTCAGGATTGCTAGGCAATGCGTCAAGGAAAACCGTGATATTGTCGGGGAGAAGTGTGTACTAAACGACGATGGCACACTTGCCATCACCGACGCTGATAAGAAGGTAGCTTGGAAGTGTCACTATGAAAGGCTTCTAAATGAGGAGAATAATTGGGAGAAAGGCAGTCTCCCCATATCGACCCAATAGAGGGACCAGCAGTGTTAGTCGAGGGGAGTATAATAAGTAAGGCAATCAAGGATATGAAGACTGGTAAGGCGGCTGGGCCTTCGGAAATAGTTGCTGAGATGCTGAAGGCATCTGGCACGGTGGGACACACCATGGTCACCCGCATAGTTAACCAAGTCGTACAAAACGGGGTTGTTCCGAAGGACTGGCATAGCAGCATCATCGTTAACTGTTATAAGGGTAAAGGAGACGCCCTAGATAGGAGTAACTATAGAGGCATTAAATTAATCGACCAGGTCATGAAGGTCACGGAAAGAGTAATAGCGCAGCTAATCAGAGAGAGAATTGACCTAGATGAAATGCAGTTCGGGTTTGTGTCAGGCAAAAGTACCACAGACGCTCTTTTCATAGTACGACAACTACAAGAGAAGTACCTAGCTAAAGGTAAACCCCTCTACTTAGCTTTTGTCGACTTGGAGAAAGCCTTCGACAGAGTCCCCCGCTCCATTATCTGGTGGGCTCTTAGAAAACTAGGCGTTGACGAATGGCTTGTGAGGGCTATACAAGCCATGTATAAAGAAACAGTCAGCAAGGTTAGAATTAACAACGAATATAGTGAAGAGTTTAGCGTAAAAGTCGGCGTCCATCAGGGCTCTGTTCTCAGTCCACTACTATTTATTATTGCCCTTCAGGCCATAACAGAGGAGTTCAAGACAGGCTGCCCATGGGAACTCCTATACGCAGACGACCTGACACTCATAGCGGAATCAATGGCCGAGCTAGAGAAGAAATTCCAAACATGGAAGCACGGCCTAGAGTCAAAAGGACTTAAAATTAACCTGGCTAAGACCAAAGTACTAGTTTGTAGGAAAGAAAACAAGGCGGCGGTCCCTTCTGGGAAATGGTCGTGCTCGGTGTGTAGGAAAGGCGTAGGTAGAAACTCCATTTTATGTCCTAAATGCAAAGTATGGGTGCATAAAAGATGTAGTGGGATCACAGGTAGGCTAACTAAGAACATAGATTTTACATGTGGCCGGTGCTCTGGTGCAATAAGTAGCAGCAAGTGCCCACAAACTACTAGCTCTTTCAATTGCGCAGAGGGTTCTATAGAAATAGTGGACAGCTTCCGTTAC
>OZ024766.1:6766046-6768546 GCA_964016885.1 Eledone cirrhosa
TATATATATACTCTCTCCATGTCCTGGATCAAATTAAAAAGTACTACTAAATATAACTTACACCGTACATATACGGAAGTAAAAGGCAAATTACCTCATTTAGTTTAACTACCGAATATTTTACTATAAATTCACATTTCTTAATTAAATTTTTAATTATCTACACAAAAATGAGGGCTGAATACGTGGATTACATTTCTAAAGAGGATTTTATAAAAATTCGCGTGGATTTTATTAAATATATGGATGATCTGCCAAGATTTTTTGATTATGCTTTATCAACAAAGTTATTATTGCAAAGCCATGTAAATGAAATTAACTCTCATAGAAATCCTGACAAGAAAAATAGAATATTATTTGACTATATACACAGGAAACTACCCGATTGTTCTGACAAATTTATAGAGGTTCTGACAAAATCAGAAAATAATGTAATACTTGAGATGTTTCCGAATCCGTCGGAGTATAAGATAACTTCTTCTCCACGTGGTTATTTGCTTCTAATAAATAATTTAGAGTTTAAATGTTCGACAAAAAAATATATGAAGAGAATAGGAAGCGAAATCGATGTGAAAATAATCTGTGAAGTTTTCGAAAATTTCAATTTCGAAATCAAACCTTATGAAAATAAAACTGCTGAAGAGATGAAGATTATAATTAGTAATAATGTGAACGAAGATTGTGTTACATCTAAAGATTGTTTTGTCATGGTGTTAATGTCCCACGGTGAATTAGGCAATATTATTGGAGTTGATGGTCAAAAATTACCGTTTTCAGATATTGACAAAATTTTACTAAACAGTAAATTGTTGACCAAACCGAAACTTATTTACATCAACACTTGTCAACCTGATATAAGCAAATTGGAAAAGACTGAGTATTTCAAGGTACCAGATGCCTATATCCATTTTGCAACTGTTGGTGATAGTTACGCATATAGAAGAGCCGATAAAGGAAGTTATTTCATTCAAGGATTAACAAAGGTGTATGATAAAGAAAGAGAAAGATGTGATATTTTATCTTTAGCGCCTGCAGTTAACAGGGAAGTTGATAAGATAATTAAAGAAAAAAATGACCAAGTCCAACAAACACCCAGTTATTATTCCACCCTGAAAAGACATGTGATTCTTCGTGCTTGACCTCTCATTAATTAATTAATTAATTAATGATCTGAATTAAAATCTCGCAGAGATTCACGAAACCAGTTAAAAACTCTGGCCGATATATTTCACTTTCCCTTCTGTCGAAACGGCCGGAGCACAGCCATAAGGGGTCCTACTCGTTCCCTTTGCCCACTCTACTACCCTAAGTATTGAGTACTCTGGTGTGTTATGGTCCACCTGGTATCTTACCAGACCTTCTTTGTTATATATATATATATATATATATATATATATATATATATATATATATATATATATATACATGCCTTATTGATTGTATTGACTCTTGTATTATATACCCTTAACTTTTCCTGATCTCCAATCCTATGATATATTATGTCTATCCTATATTACATTTTTTCTTGCTTGTAACTTTTTACACTTTTCACCATTGGTCCTTGTAATTGTGTTCTCTGAAGCATAACATTTAACTCTTGATTCTCTATATGATGTCAATGACACTAACAATACTTGTGTATCTACCTAAATGTTCTGAAGACTAGGATTTTAATCAGCTGCTTAGACATTCCCGATGGACCCAGCCATCCCTCTGGAGGAAACAATTGTCAGCAAATAAATGTATTAAACTAAGGTTTGATTCTTATATCATCATCATCATCATCATCAACGTTTAACGTCCGTGTTCCACGCTTGCATGGGTTTGGACGGGCGTAGTCCCACTTGAGGCAAGAGTGATTGTCTTGCTCGCATGGGACTGTCTGGCAGGTTTTCTACAGTTGGATGCCCTTCCTAACACCAACCACATTTACAGTGTGGACTGGGAGGTTTTTACCGTGTTGCCTACACGGCCACATTACAGCGTGGACTGTCTGGCGGGTTTTCTACAGCTGGATGCCCTTCCTAACACCAACCACATTTACAGTGTGGACTGGGAGGTTTTTACCGTGTTGCCTACACGGCCACATTACAGCGTGGACTGTCTGGCGGGTTTTCTACAGCTGGATGCCCTTCCTAACACCAACCACATTTACAGTGTGGGGCTGGGAGGTTTTTACCGTGTTACCTACACGGCCACATTACAGCGTGGACTGTCTGGCGGGTTTTCTACAGCTGGGTGCCCTTCCTAACACCAACCACATTTACAGTGTGGACTGGGAGGTTTTTACCGTGTTACCTACACGGCCACATTACAGCGTGGACTGTGTGTTTTTTTGTCGTGACACCTACACGATCTCATTTGTTTCGGCCTGGATGCATAGAACGGGGTGGGGTGGGGTGCATTTTGTTAGAGATGCCTACTGGTTGTAGTAGGTTTTACTATGTATTTAGGTATATATATATATATATATATATATAGTGATAGGGTTAATAAGGCT
>OZ024766.1:6801046-6806046 GCA_964016885.1 Eledone cirrhosa
CCCTGATGGTATCCAATGATGTTGACTTGTTCTTCTTTTTGGTAAATATCATCTTGGTTAAGAGAGTGGGACTGGCTTTGTGCAGTGCCTTTGCTCACTATAAAAGCTTCACAGCACAGGCATTGCTTTATATCTGGAGATCTCTCTGCACTTGTCCTCACATGGTACCATGGGCCCAGCACTATGTGTCAATAATTGTCACAAGTGTAGTGTTTGTACCAGAGTTTTCAAGTCACTGGCTGGACTAAAAAGTCACACTCGTTCAGCGCATCAGTAGGGGTTCTCCTACATGGATATAAAGTAGTGGCCGTACTCGAAAACGAGTTGGCAGCCACCATATATATATATGTAGGTTTATCATCATCATTTTACGTCTGCTTTTCCCTGCTTGCAAGGGTGGGAAGGGTCCTATTCAGCACAGCATCTCTCCACTTGTCACAGTCCATCGTCATTTCCTCCATGAGCTTCAGCAATCCAGGTCTGCTCTCACCATCTTTGCCCATGTTTTAAGTGGTCTTCCACTGGGATTTCTTGACACTTCTTTACCCAGCGGTCATCCTCCATGTACATCACATGTCCATACCATCTCAGTCTCCTCTCCTGCACACCACAACTTATCCCTCTTATACACAGTTTCTCTCTCACAACCTCCGTCTATGTTTTACGTGGTCTTCCTCCACTACATCTTCCTTCCACTGGGATTTCTTGGCACTTCTTTACCCAGCGGTCATCCTCCATGCACATCACATGTCCATACCATCTCAGTCTCCTTTCCTCTCTTGCACACCACAACATCTCAGTCTCCTTTCCTCTCTTGCACACCACAACTTATCCCTCTTATACACAGTTTCTCTCTCAACACATCACATGTCCATACCATCTCAGTCTTCTTTCCTGCACACCACAACTTATCCCTCTTATACACAGTTTCTCTCTCAACACATCACATGTCCATACCATCTCAGTCTCCTCTCCTGCACACCACAACTTATCCCTCTTATACACAGTTTCTCTCTCAACACATCACATGTCCATACCATCTCAGTCTCCTCTCCTGCACACCACAACTTATCCCTTTTATACACAATTTCTCTCTCAACACATCACATGTCCATACCATCTCAGTCTCCTCTCCTCTCCTGCACACCACAACTTATCCCTCTTATACACAGTTTCTCTCTCACAACCTCCATCTATGTTTTACGTGGTCTTCCTCCACTACATCTTCCTTCCACTGGGATTTCTTGACACTTCTTTACCCAGCGGTCATCATCCATGTACATCACATGTCCATACCATCTCAGTCTCCTCTCCTGCACACCACAACTTATATACAGTTTCTCTCTCACCACCTCCGTCCATGTTTTACGTGGTCTTCCTCCACTACATCTTCCTTCCACTGGGATTTCTTGACACTTCTTTACCCAGCGGTCATCCTACATACACATCACATGTCCATACCATCTCAGTCTCCTCTCCTGCACACCACAACTTATCCCTCTTATACACAGTTTCTCTCTCAACACATCACATGTCCATACCATCTCAGTCTCCTCTCCTCTCCCACACACCACAACTTATCCCTCTTATACACAGTTTCTCTCTCACCACTTCTGCCCATGTTTTTCGTGGTCTTCCTCTACTGCGTCTTCCTTCCACTGGGATTTCTTGGCACTTCTTTACCCAGCGGTCATCCTACATACACATCACATGTCCATACCATCTCAGTCTCCTCTCCTGCACACCGCAACTTATCCCTCTTATACACAATTTCTCTCTCAACACATCACATGTCCATACCATCTCAGTCTCCTCTCCTGCACACCACAACTTATCCCTCTTATACACAATTTCTCTCTCAACACATCACATGTCCATACCATCTCAGTCTCCTCTCCTGCACACCACAACTTATCCCTCTTATACACAATTTCTCTCTCAACACATCACATGTCCATACCATCTCAGTCTCCTCTCCTCTCCCACACACCACAACTTATCCCTCTTATACACAGTTTCTCTCTCAACACATCACATGTCGATACCATCTCAGTCTCCTCTCCTGCACACCACAACTTATCCCTCTTATACACAGTTTCTCTCTCAACACATCACATGTCCATACCATCTCAGTCTCCTCTCCTGCACACCACAACTTATCCCTCTTATACACAGTTTCTCTCTCAACACATCACATGTCCATACCATCTCAGTCTCCTCTCCTCTCCTGCACACCACAACTTATCCCTCTTATACACAATTTCTCTCTCAACACATCACATGTCCATACCATCTCAGTCTTCTCTCCCACACACCACAACTTATCCCTCTTATACACAGTTTCTCTCTCAACACATCACATGTCCATACCATCTCAGTCTCCTCTCCTGCACACCACAACTTATCCCTCTTATACACAGTTTCTCTCTCAACACATCACATGTCCATACCATCTCAGTCTCCTCTCCCACACACCACAACTTATCCCTCTTATACACAGTTTCTCTCTCACCACCTCCGCCCATGTTTTTCGTGGTCTTCCTCCACTACATCTTCCTTCCACTGGATTTCTTGACACTTCTTTACCCAGCGGTCATCCTACATACACATCACATGTCCATACCATCTCAGTCTCCTCTCCTCTCCTGCACACCACAACTTATCCCTTTTATACACAATTTCTCTCTCAACACATCACATGTCCATACCATCTCAGTCTCCTCTCCTGCACACCACAACTTATCCCTCTTATACACAGTTTCTCTCTCAACACATCACATGTCCATACCATCTCAGTCTCCTCTCCTGCACACCACAACTTATCCCTCTTATACACAATTTCTCTCTCAACACATCACATGTCCATACCATCTCAGTCTCCTCTCCTGCACACCACAACTTATCCCTCTTGTACACAGTTTCTCTCTCAACACATCACATGTCCATACCATCTCAGTCTCCTCTCCTGCACACCACAACTTATCCCTCTGGTACACAATTTCTCTCTCAACACATCACATGTCCATACCATCTCAGTCTTCTCTCCCACACACCACAACTTATCCCTCTTATACACAGTTTCTCTCTCAACACATCACATGTCCATACCATCTCAGTCTCCTCTCCTGCACACCACAACTTATCCCTCTTATACACAATTTCTCTCTCAACACATCACATGTCCATACCATCTCAGTCTCCTCTCCTGCACACCACAACTTATCCCTCTTGTACACAATTTCTCTCTCAACACATCACATGTCCATACCATCTCGGTCTCCTCTCCTGCACACCACAACTTATCCCTCTTGTACACAATTTCTCTCTCAACACATCACATGTCCATACCATCTCAGTCTCCTCTCCTGCACACCACAACTTATCCCTCTTATACACAGTTTCTCTCTCACCACTTCCGCCCATGTTTTTCATGGTCTTCCTCCACTACATCTTCCTTCCACTGGGATTTCTTGACACTTCTTTACCCAGCGGTCATCTTCCATTCATGTTGACATCTCTTGTGTAAATATTGTTATACTTGGGGAGGGTCATATTGTTGTCATAATATTGCCAGAAATAATATATATATATAAGGATCTAGTAGTAGTAGTGGTGATAGTAGTAGTAGCAGCAGCAGCAGCAGTAGCAGCGGTAGTAGTAGTAGTAGTAGTGGTGGTGGTGGTGGTGATGATTGTAGTAGTAGTGGTGGTGGTGGTGGTGGTTGTAGTAGTGGTGGTAGTAGTAGTGGTGGTGGTGATTGTAGTAGCAGTAGTGGTAGTAGTGGTGGTGGTGATAGTAGTAGTAGTAGCAGCAGCAGCAGTAGTAGTGGTAGTGGTGATTGTAGTAGTGGTAGTAGTAGGGGTGGTTGTAGTGGTGGTGGTGATAGTAGTAGCAGCAGCAGCAGTAGTAGTAGTAGTAGTGGTGGTGATTGTAGTAGTAGTGGTAGTAGTAGTGGTGGTGGTAGTAGTGGTGGTGGTGATTGTAGTAGTAGTGGTAGTAGTAGGGGTGGTGGTGATAGTAGTAGCAGCAGCAGCAGTAGTAGTAGTAGTAGTAGTAGTAGTGGTGGTGGTGGGGATTGTAGTAGTAGTAGTAGTGGTGGTGGTGGTGATTGTAGTAGTAGTGGTAGTAGTAGTGGTATAGTAGTGGTAGTGGTAGTAGTGGTGGTGGTGATTGTAGTAGTAGTGGTGGTGGTGGTGATGGTGGTAGTAGTAGTGGTGGTGGTGGTAGTAGTGGTGGTGGTGATTGTAGTAGTAGTGGTAGTGGTAGTGGTGGTGGTGGTGGTGATGGTGATTGTGGTAGTAGTAGTAGTAGTGGTAGTAGTGGTGGTGGTGATTGTAGTAGTAGTAGTAGTAGTGGTGGTGGTGGTAGTGGTAGTAGTAGTGGTATAGTAGTGGTAGTAGTAGTAGTGGTGGTGGTGGTGATTGTAGTAGTAGTAGTAGTGGTAGTGGTAGTAGTGGTGGTGGTGATTGTAGTAGTAGTGGTAGTAGTAGTGGTATAGTAGTGGTAGTGGTAGTAGTGGTGGTGGGGATTGTAGTAGTAGTGGTAGTAGTAGTGGTAGTGGTGGTGGTGATGGTGATTGTGGTAGTAGTAGTAGTAGTGGTAGTAGTGGTGGTGGTGATTGTAGTAGTAGTAGTAGTAGTGGTGGTGGTGGTGGTAGTGGTAGTAGTAGTGGTATAGTAGTGGTAGTGGTAGTAGTGGTGGTGGTGATTGTAGTAGTAGTAGTAGTAGTGGTGGTGGTGGTGGTGGTAGTGGTAGTAGTAGTGGTATAGTAGTGGTAGTGGTAGTAGTAGTAGTAGTGGTGGTGGTGATTGTAGTAGTAGTGGTAGTAGTAGTGGTGGTGGTGATGGTGATTGTGGTAGTAGTAGTAGTAGTAGTAGTAGTGGTAGTAGTAGTGGTGGTGGTAGTAGTAGTAGTAACAGCAGCAGCAGCAGCAGTAGTAGTAGTAGTAGTAGTAGTAGTGGTAGTAGTAGCAGTAACAGCAGTAGCAGCAGCAGGACAAA
>OZ024766.1:6811046-6821046 GCA_964016885.1 Eledone cirrhosa
AGAAGCACCGCCCCCTGGCGGTGAGATACTCTCGACGCTGGACGCGGCGTTTGATTTCGTCGTCGAGCGTCCAGATGTCTACGTCACCGTAAAACACCACCACCACCCTGTGTCGCTGCTGCTGCTGCTGTTGTTGTTGTTGTTGCTGCTGCTGTTGCTGCGGCTGGTGATGATGGTGGTGGTGGTGGTGGTGGTGGTTGTCTTCGTCGTGTTTATGATGATGTTTATGATGATGATGCCTGTGATAATGATGGCGTTGGTAGGATAAGGATTCTTCCTCTTGTTGTTGGTGATGGTTATGATGATGATGGTGGGGCTGGTTATCTTGTTGCTGCTGTTGTTGTTGATGATGATGATGATGTCGGCTGTATTGGCTATGGTGTGGTTCCTCTGGGTAGTTGCCGCCGCCGCCGCCGTCGTCGTAGTAGTAGTCGTCGTCGTAGTAGTCGTGGTAGTCGTAGCGTCCTCCTCCTCCCCCCACCACCGTATCCTCGTCAGCGTACCTCCTCAACCCTACTCCTCCTCCTCCTCCTCCTCTTCTTCCGTAGTAGTAGTCGTCGTAGTAGTAGTCGTCGTCGTCATAACAACCGCCGCCGCCGCCGCCGAAGCCGTCGTAGTCGTCGTCCGACGGCGTTTGGCCCTTGGAGAGCGCCACGGCGACCCTCAGTGCCGTCGAGCACCAGGAACTGGATCCCGTGCCGCGGGACACGACGAACACTGTACAGTGGCACTGGCTGATGGCCGCAGTAAGGTTTCGCGTGGTGGTGGCGGCCGCCGCGTTGGTGGCGTTGAAGTAGGTGGGGGTATAGGCAGAGGCGGCGTTGCTGCTGGTGTTGGTGTTGTAGTAGTTGTTGTTGTTGTAGCTGTTGTAGTAGCTGTCGTTGTTTGTTGGTGTGGCGGCGGCGGCGGCGTTTGTCGGCGTATTAGTCGTGGCGGGAAGTCCTGCGTTACCTGGGGCGGCGGCGGCGTTGGTCGGTGTATTAGTCGTGGCGGGAAGTCCTGCGTTGCTTGGGGTGGCGGCGGCGGCGGTGGTGGTGATGATGGAGGCGGCGGCGGCGGTGGCGACGATGTCAGTGGTGGCGGCGGCGGTGTTCGAGGCGGTGGTTGTGTTGTTGTCGGTGGTGGTGGTGGTGGTGGTGTAGTTGCTTTCCTTGGCGGTCGGGTTTTCTATGAAACCTGTGGTAGCGGTGTCGTCGTCGTCGTCAGTAATGGTGGCGGCGGCGGGGTTTTGCAGTCTCGTTCTTTCTCGGGTAGCATCGGAGGCGGCGGCGGCGACATTGTCTCCACCACCAACAACAACAGCAGCAGCGGTGGAGGAGGAGGAGGAGGTGGTGGTGGTGTTCGCAATGGTTGTTTGAGTGGCGGCGGCGGCAGTAGTAGTAGTCGTAGTAGTAGTAGTAGTGGCGGCGGCGGCGGTATTAGTGGTGGTATTAGTGGTGGTGGTGGAGTTACGGTCCGGGTAGAAAACTTTAAACGCATGCTTTTTGTTGCCGCCGCCGCCGCCGCCGGAACCGGAACCGCTACCGCCGCCGCCATTTTCGAGACGCGGCAGGAAGGTGGACTCAATCCAGCGGCGGCATTCCTCGTCTCTTCGGTCGTAGGCGAGAAACACGTCGTACGGTTTGCAGGATCGGTCTCGGTAGCGGCGACAGCACTGCAAGCCCAGTTTCACGTAGACGCAGGCGACGCATTCGCGCCGGTAACGCAAGAAAAACGCCAAGAAAAACGCCAGGCAGAAAGCAAGTACTATTATGGACATAATCAGCCCGATGACAATAATTTTCCTCGTCAGCGGAGGTCGACACTTGAATGCTGAAGGATGTTGGTCGAGAACGATCCTCCTGTGTTCGCAGCGTATCTCTCTCCTGTTGCCCACGATGCTGTAGTTGTAGTTCAGCCAGTGGTAGAACTGCTGGTTGGCGCATGCGCACTGCCACGGGTTCTGCTCTAGTTGGACGGAACGCAGCGTCTTCATCTGGCTGAATTCGACCAGTGTGTGCGCTTCGATGACGCGGAACTGGTTGCCGCTGAGGTCGAGGTACCGCAAGGAGCGCAAGCCGTGGAAGACCTTTTCGTCAAAGTGGGTCATCTGGTTGTCGTTGAGGTAGAGTTCTCGCAAGAGGACGAGATTGCCGAACACGAACGGCGGTAGAGTGACGAGCGAGTTGTTGTCGAGGCGTAGGGCTCGCAACTCGGGGAATCTTTTCACGAGGTCGTCGCTCACCGAACGGATGCGGCTGGAATTGAGGAAAAGAAGGCGCGTCTGCATCCGGGTGTGTTCGGCGGACAAACTGGTCAGCTGTCCGGCGGAGGCGAAGTCGTTACCGTCCAGGTAAAGCTGAACGGTGGTCGGGGCTATGATTGCGGGCGGAGCAGTCAAACTCCGAAACGAGCAGACGGTTCTTAACGGCAACCCGGCCTCTTTGTAGGCGAAGCAGTCGCACATCCGGTCGCATTCTGTTGTAGAAACGCACAGGAATTCATCAACGTTTGTCGACATGATTGGCTTCCTGTCTGAGTTCTGCACGAACGTGCAATCTTCTACATAGTAGGTAGGCTCTTTGGAAAATGTCGCCGCCGCCGCTGCGGGGGCGGCGTCGTCGAAGAACATTAGTTCTTGTTGTTGTTGTCGTTGTTGTTGTTGTTGTTGTTGTTGTGGTTGTTGGTATTGCTGTTGTTGTTCTTGTTGCTGCTGTTGTAATTGTTTGAGCCAGCGCATTTCACACGAACAGACGATGGGGTTGCCGTGGAGAAGGACGGACAGGTGAGGTGCTTCCACAACGAAGGGCTTGAAGGTGGCGAGGTTGTTGTGTCGCAGGGAGATTTGCGTGAGGTTCTGCAAGTTGTTGAAGGCGAACGGGACAATATCCGTTATGTTGCAACGTTCCAGCGATATACTGCGGACTGACCCCTTCACCGGGTGCGAACTGGGTGGGTAGAGGTAACCGGTTATCGATTTTATCGGGTTATTCGATAGATCGATATATTCGACCCTTTGTAAAGGACCGTATCGGAAAATATCGGTGAGACGTCGGAGGTTATTAAAAGATAGATTTATCGATTGTAGATTTTCCAATCCTTGGAATACATCTTCTTCCTCCTCCTCTTCAAAATCGATAGAGAGTTGGTTGTGGTCGAGCGACAGGTGGTTTAGCTCAGTGAGGCCCGCGAATGCTCCAGGGAAGATCTCTTCGATTCGGTTGTGTCCCAACTGCAGAACTTCCAGGCGTTTCATATTGTGAAAGGCTTGGAAGTGTAGCTTCCGGATGTAGTTCCATCTGAGGTCCAGCCTGAAGACGGACGTGTTTTTCAGGCCGTGTGGTGCCACCTGGAGGGAGTTTTTGCTCAAATCTAATGCCAACCCGTGTCTGGGGAAAACTGCACTTTCGATGGTCACGATGTCGTTTTCAGACAAATCCACCGTCCGAAGAGCCGTGAGATCGGCGAAAGCCCCGCGGGGTATCAACGATATCATATTAGCCCTCAGGTTGAGATTTTCCAACCGTGACAGTTTCCTGAAGACTAAGCTATTGAAAAAACTGAGGAAGTTGTGAGAAAGATCTAGATACCTTAGGTTACGGAGATGTCCGAAGCTGTAGTTGCCTAGCGACGTGATCACGTTGGAGCTGAGATCTAAAAACGTGAGGGACTCCAAATGCTGAAAAGCCAGGTTGAAGTTCGATCCGTCCTCAAGGCGGTTCCTGCTCAAATTAAGGGTCAGCAAAGCTGGGAAGTGCAAGAAGCTGTTCTTCTCGATGCGTTTGATCTTGTTTCGCGAGAGATCGAAATATCGAAGTGTAGGCAAAGCGCTGAACATTGACGGTGCCAAGGACCTTAAATCGTTAGAGCTGAGATTGAAGAGTTGCAACGAGGTAAGGTTCAGTCCCTGCGGGATGTGGTTGACGAGGTTCCAAGTTAAATCCAGGTGCAGAAGTTTCGTGCAGTTGAGCAAGGGCAAAGCGTGAAGGACGAAAATCCGGTTTGACGAGATGTCGAGGTGCTGAAGGGAGGTGAGCCCGTGGCACAATCGAGCTGGTAACTCGGTTAAGTGATTGTAAGAAAGATCCAGCGTCCTAAGAACCCTGTTCTTTCGGAAGGCTGACGAATGGACGTAGCTTACGGCGTTGTTTGATAGATTCAAAAACACCAGGGTCGGGGAAAGGTCCGTTAAAGCCCCGCTTGACAGAACCTCGATGCTGTTGTGACTGAGGTCGAAGTAACGAACTGGTGGTGGTGACAATAAATACGACGATGACTCCCTCTGGCGGCACAAAAATGAATCTGATGGATAGCCGGATAATCTAAGGCTGTGTAGATCCAAATACGTCAAGTTTTTCAGCCCACAGAAAAGCCCATAGGGTAGGACACCAATGTTGTTGTTTGAGAGTGAAATGTATTTTAGATTATCTAAACCTGCAAAGAACCCACGGGGCACGAATCTTATGTCGTTCGAACCCAGATCCAGTGCTTCTAACGATATCAAAGGGCGCAAATATAAGGACGAGATGTCACTCACCTGACAAAAAACGTAACCTTTGGGTTGTCCACCTGAATTAACCTGATGCCCGTTGTTTGGTTGAAGTTCATTATGGGGCTTTGGGGCCGCTTCATGTTCAGTTTCGGGTCCTTGGTTTGTGTTATGCTCCGGCCCAGTTTGGTGACCATTTTGCGATTTTGAGTAAGACTTTAGTTCTGCCTCAATCGAGGACTCGTTATCAAGTTGCTGTGTGTTATTTTTAGGGACCTCTCCAGACCTACTTTCGGGTCCTGGCTCACCTTGGTAACCATCTTGTGGTTGTGAATAAGAATTTAAATCTAATCCAACCGAGGAGCCATTTCTGGTTTGTGTAAGGTTTTGATCGAGGACCGCTTCGTAACTGGTTTCCGGTCCCTGGTCTATATTAACCTCTGGCCTAGATTGTTGACTATCTTGTGACTGTGAATGAGTATTTACACCTGGCCCAATCAAGGGCTCGCTATCGAGATGCTGCAGATTTGGACCCGGGACTGCTTCATATCTGGTTTCGGGTCTATGTTCAGTACGAAGCTCTGGCTTGGCTTCGTAACCATTTGAGGGTTTCGAATGGTTATCTATCTGTGTACTATTATCACTAACAGGCTCGTTTAGGGGTTCTATATCCATCTCCGACGCTGACAGAGGGCCCCTGCGGGGTTTTTCGTCGTGGGTTGCCGAGGGCGTGGTAGTTTTTTCTAAGGGTGGTGTAGTAGTAGTGGTGGTCCTTTCGCTGGCCTCGTTGAAAATCTGGTTGTCGTTAAGGGCCGAGACCACATGGTTGCCGAATTTGCACACACACTTGGAATGCTGAGGACTCGACGACAACGCCACGGTAGGGTCGTCCCTGCAGTGGACGTATATATAGGAGATGTCTGATGGCCGGACACGCCCTTCTTGGTCGGTGGGCGTGGTCGCGGAAGTCGTTGTGGGCGTGGCCGCTGGCGGCGGCGGCGTAGTGGTGGGCGCGGTCGGGGCGTGGTCTGAAGCGGTCACGGCGCAGATTGTCACGTTGGTGTCAGCGTCGTACAGACACTCTCCCGCCATCTGGCGAGGGAAGGAGAGGACAGACCTGGCATTGCCGGACATCCGGAAGAGGAAGTCGCGGTCTCGTGCCGCGTCTGCGCCCTTCACCCACAACAGGGCGATGGCGACGAGGATGACGTTGGATGTTGCTGGCATGGTGGTGGTGGTGGTAGTAGTGTGGTGGTGGTGGTAGTGTGGTGGTGGTGGTGGTAGTGTGGTGGTGGTGGTAGTGTGGTGGTGGTGGTGGTAGTGTGGTGGTGGTGGTGTGGTGGTGGTGGTAGGGTGGTGGTGGTGGTGGTAGTGTGGTGGTGGTGTGGTGTGGTGTGATAGTGTGGTGGTAGTGTGGTGGTGGTAGTGTGGTGGTGGTGGTGTGGTAGTGTGGTGGTGGTAGTGTGGTGGTAGTGTGGTGGTGGTAGTGTGGTGGTGTAGTGGTGGTAGTGTGGTGGTGGTGGTAGTGTGGTGGTGTAGTGGTGGTAGTGTGGTGGTGGTAGTGTGGTGGTAGTGTGGTGGTGGTGGTGGTAGTGTGGTGGTGGTGGTGGTGTGGTGTGGTGGTGGTGGTAGTGTGGTGGTGGTGGTGTGGTGGTGGTGGTGGTAGTAGTGTGGTGGTGGTAGTGTGGTGGTGGTGGTGGTGGTAGTGTGGTTGTAGTGGTAGTGTGGTGGTGTGATAGTGTGGTGATGGTAGTGTGGTGGTGGTGGTGTGGTAGTGTGGTGGTGGTAGTGTGGTGGTAGTGTGGTGGTGGTGGTAGTGGTAGTGTGGTGGTGGTGGTGTGGTAGTGTTGTGGTGGTGGTGTGGTGTGGTGGTGGTGGTAGTGTGGTGGTGGTGGTGGTAGTAGTGTGGTGGTGGTGGTGGTAGTGTGGTGGTTGTGGTAGTGTGGTGGTGGTGGTAGTATGGTGGTGGTGGTAGCAGTATTAGTCTTGGTTGTGGTGATGGTGGTGGTAGTAGTAGAGGCAGTAGTGGTAGTAGTAGTAGTGGTAGTGGTAGAGGCAGTAGTAGTAGTAGTAGTAGTAATAGTGGTGGTTGTTGTAGAGGCAGTAGTAGTAGTAATAGTGGTGGTAGTTGTAGAGGCAGTAGTAGTAGCGGCAGTAGTAGTAGTAGCAGCGGTAGTAGTAGTAACAGCAGTAGTAGTAGTAGTAGAAGTAGAGGCAGTAGTAGTAGTTGTAGAGGCAGTAGTAGTGGTGGTAGTGGTGGTAGTTGTAGAGGCAGTAGTGGTAGCAGCGGTAGTAGTAGTAGTAGCAGCAGCAGCGGTAGTAGTAGTAGTAACAGCAGTAGTAGTAGCAGCAGTAGTAGTAGTAACAGCAGCAGAAGTAGTAGTAGCAGTAGCAGTAGTAGTAGTAGCAGTAGTAGTAGTAGTAGCAGTAGCAGTAGTAGTAGCAGTAGTGGTAGTAGTAGCAGTAGTAGTAGCAGTAGTAGTAGTAGTAGCAGTAGCAGTAGTAGTAGCAGTAGCAGTAGTAGTAGTAGCAGTAGTAGTAGTAGTAGTGGCGTCTATCTTCTTAGCTTCATAAACTTTACTTCAGCAGGTAGGAGTTGAGTTTGAGTGTGTGTGTGTGTATACGTGTGTGTGTGTCTGTGTGTCTGTGTAAGTGTGTGTAATTGTATGTCTGTGTGTATGTGTCTATGTATGTATGTATGTGTGTGTAATTGTGGCTTCCTGAAGCAGTCTGGTGTAGATTTCTGGAAATAGAAACATAACAATAATAATAATAATAATAATAATAATAATAATAACAATAACAATAATAATAACAATGGACCAGGGGATGTCCAAGGAGGAAATAACAACAAGGAGAAAGAGCAGCCTTCATGAAAAATCCCTTCATAGTACCTTCTTTGAGAAAACTGAATTCAGAGATCCACAGACATGGAACTGGTTGAAAAGAGGAGACCTTAAAAAGGCTACAGAAGGAATGCTAATGGCTGCCCAAGAGCAGGCCCTCAAAACGAAGTGGTTGAAACACCATATTTACAAGGAGGAGGCTAGCCCACTGTGCAGGATCTGTGGAGAGAGAGAGAGGAGACTGTGGCTCACATTGTATCCGAGTGTAAACACCTAGCCCAGACTCACTATAAGGGCTGGAGACATGATGTGATGGGCAGGGTGATCCACTGGCACCTATGCAAAGTAAACAATTTACCACATTCTGAGAAGTGGTATGAGCATAAGCTTGATAGCGGTGATAGAAAACGATCAGGTGAAGGTGCTGTGGGATTTTAGGATACAGACGGACAAGAAACTGGAACACAACAGGCCTGACCTGGTGGTTGTGGACAAAGAAAAAAGATCGTGCCTGATTGTGGATGTGGCCTGCCCATTTGACACGAGAGTGCAAGAAAAGGGAGAAAATTAACCGATACCAGGACTTAAAGTGGGAGGTAAAAAGGATTTAGAACTGCCATGAAGTCAAAGTCGTCCCGATTGTCATAGGTGCACTAGGTACTATCTCAAAGAGTTTCCAGGGATGGTTAAAGAAAATTGGCCCCGCCACGCTTTTTGGAACGCTTCAAAAGGCATGCTTGCTGGGAACAGCAAGAACCCTCCGATATGTCCTGAATATCTGAGGCTGCAGTTAGCGGCTTGATATTCATTTCAACAAACTTTCCAGTTAACTAACATCAATGACTGAGACTCAAAGAACAATAATAATAGTAATAATAATAACAATAAGAATTGTTTCTACGTTTGGCACAAGGCCAGAAATTACCCCCAGAGCATTACTGGCACTTTATTTTATCGACCCCGTAAGAATGAAAGGCAAAGTTAACCTCAGCGGAATTTGAACTCAGAATGGCAAGGGCCGTAACTCTATGCGTCAAAGCATGGCGTCCGTCCCTCTACCGATACTGCCAATCTCTGGATGCCGAGCTCTAGCCAAAAAAAGAATATATCCACAGGCATGATAGAGTTGGGACCTTCATACACTGGAAGTTATGCCAGTGTTATGAAATACCAACAGAACACTGGGATATGTCAATATATACAGACAGAGAGATCTAAGACAGCTGACCAGATGTACACTGGAAGTTATGCCAGTGTTATGAAATACCAACAGAAAACTGGGATATGTCAATATATACAGACAGACAGATCTAAGACAGCTGACCAGATGTACACTGGAAGTTATGCCAGTGTTATGAAATACCAACAGAAAACTGGGATATGTCAATATATACAGACAGACAGATCTAAGACAGCTGACCAGATATACACTGGAAGTTATGCCAGTGTTATGAAATACCAACAGAAAACTGGGATATGCCAATATATACAGACAGAGAGATCTAACACAGCTGACCAGATGTACACTGGAAGTTATGCCAGTGTTATGAAATACCAACAGAACACTGGGATATGTCAATATATATACAGACAGAGAGATCTAAGACAGCTGACCAGATGTACACTGGAAGTTATGCCAGTGTTATGAAATACCAACAGAAAACTGGGATATGTCAATATATACAGACAGGGAGATCTAACACAGCTGACCAGATGTACACTGGAAGTTATGCCAGTGTTATGAAATACCAACAGAAAACTGGGATATGTCAATATATACAGACAGAGAGATCTAAGACAGCTGACCAGATGTACACTGGAAGTTATGCCAGCGTTATGAAATACCAACAGAAAACTGGGATATGTCAATATATACAGACAGAGAGATCTAAGACAGCTGACCAGATATACACTGGAAGTTATGCCAGTGTTATGAAATACCAACAGAAAACTGGGATATGTCAATATATACAGACAGGGAGATCTAAGATAACTGACCAGATATACACTGGAAGTTATGCCAGTGTTATGAAATACCAACAGAAAACTGGGATATGTCAATATATACAGACAGACAGATCTAAGACAGCTGGGGTCCCTATCATTCCACTGCAAAGTGGTCGTGGAGGTGCCACGGCAAAAAAGCACACAGCACTCACTGTAAATGAGGTTGGTGTTAGGAAGGGCATCCAGCTGTAGAAATCAAGCCAGAATCAGTTCCCGTCCCACCCTTGCAAGCAGGGAAAAGCGAACGTAAAATGATGATGATGATATATATATATCATAGTAATAATAATAAATGTGAAGACTAAAATCCAAAGAGAGCTCGATAAGGATAAATATATATCAAATATATAAGGACCGTAGAGCAAATATTTATTAAAATAACAGATTAAAGTTTAAGCAAAGAATCGTTGCTTTCACCCTTAACGGTTAAGGGTGAAAGCAGCGATTCTTTGCTTAAACTTTAATCTGTTATTTTAATAAATATTTGCTCTATGGTTCTTATATATTTGATATATATTTATCCTTATCGAGCCCTCTTTGGATTTTAGTCTTCACAGGATGTGTGGTAAGGAACCAGAAGGACCATAATTCAAAATATTAACAAAATAGATATTATTTTATCTGATGAGGACGTACTGTTGAAGTTAACTCAGTACCTCTGAAATATTTATAATAAAAT
>OZ024766.1:6836046-6838546 GCA_964016885.1 Eledone cirrhosa
CTCCTTCCTTCCCTCCTTCCTTCCTTCCTTCCCTCCTTCCTTCCTTCCCTCCTCCCTCCTTCCTTCCTCCTTCCTCCCTCCTTCCTTCCTCCTTCCCTCCCTCCTTCCTTCCCTCCCTCCTTCTTCATTCCGCCCCTCCCTCCCTCCTTCATTCCCTCCCTCCCTCCTTCATTCCCTCCCTCCTCTCTCTTCCTTCATTCCCTCTTTCTCTCCCCCTCTCATCCCTCCTTCCCTCTCTCTCTGCCCCTCCCTCTCTCCTTCCTTCCATCTCTCTCCCCCTCCCTCTCTCCTTCCTTCCCTCTCTCTCCCCCTCCCTCTCTCCTTCCCTCCTCTCCTTCCTCCTCTCTCTTCCTCCTTCCTTCCCTCAACCCTCCCTCCCTCCCTCCTTCCCTCCACCCTCCCTCCCTCTTTCCTTCCCTCCACCCTCCCTCCCTCTTTCCTTCCCTCCACCCTCGCTCCCTCCTTCCCTCCACCCTCCCTCCCTCCCTCCTTCCCTCCCTCCCTCCCTTCCACCCTCCCTCTTTTCCTCCTTCCCTTCCTCCCTCCCACCTCCCCTCCCTCTTTCTCCCTCTCACCATCCCTCGCTCCCTCCCTCCCTCTCCATCTCTCCCTTCCTCCCTCCCTCCCTCCCTCCCTCCTTCCTCCCTCCCTCCCTCCCTCCCTCCTTCCTTCCCTCCTCCTTGCTCCCTCCCTCCTTCCTTCCCTCCTCCTTGCTCCCTCCCTCCTCCTTCTTCCCTCCCTCCTTCCTCCCTCCATCCTCCCTCCATCCTCCCTCCCTCCTTCCTCCCTCCATCCTCCCTCCATCCTCCCTCCATCCTCCCTCCCTCCCTCCTCCTCCCTCCCTCCCTCCTCCCTCCCTCCATCCTCCCTCCCTCCTTCCTCCCTCCATCCTTCCTCCCTCCATCCTCCATCCATCCTCCCTCCATCTCTCCCTCCCTCCATCTGTTTCTCCCCTCTCTCCTTCTTCCCTACTTCCCTCTCTCTCTCCCTCCCTCCCTCCCCTCTCCCTCCCTCTCCCTCCCTACCTCCATCCCTCCTTCCGTCCTCCATCCCTCCTTCCCGTCCTCCCTCCCGTCCTCCCTCCCGTCCTCCCTCCCGTCCTCCCTCCCGTCCTCCCTCCCTCTCTCTTTCTCTCTCCCTCCCTACCTCCATCCCTCCTTCCCGTCCTCCATCCCTCCTTCCCGTCCTCCCTCCCGTCCTCCCTCCCTCCCTCTCTCTCTCACTCCCTCCCTCTCTCCTCCCTCCCTCTCTCCCTCCCTCCCTCCCTCTCTCCCTCTCCCTCCCTCTCTCCTCTCCCTCCCCTCTCTCCCTCTCTCTCTCCCTCTCTCTTTCTCTCCCTCCCTCTCTCCCTCTCTCTTTCTCTCCCTCTTTCCCTTCCTCCTTCCCTCCCCTCCTTCCCTCTCTCCTTCTCCCCCCCCCCCCCTCTTCCTCCCTTCCTCTCCCCCTCCTCTCCTCCCTCTCTCTCCTTCCTTCCCTCTCCCTCCTTCCCTCCCCTTCCCTCCCTCCTTCCCTCTCCTTCCCTCCCTTCTTCCCTCCTTCCCTCCCTCCCTCCTTCCCTCCCTCCTTCCCTCCCTCCCTCCTTCCCTCCCTCCCTCCTTCCCTCCCTCCTTCCCTCCCTCCTTCCCTCCCTCCCTCCTTCCCCCCTCCCTCCCTCCCTCCTTCCCTCCCTCCTTCCCTCCCTCCCTCCTTCCCTCCTTCCCTCCTTTCCTCCCTCCTTCCCTCCTTTCCTCCTTTCCTCCCTCCTTTCCTCCCTCCTTTCCTCCCTCCTTTCCTCCTTCCCTCCCTCCCTCCTTCCCTCCTTCCCTCCCTCCCTCCCTCTCCCTCTCTCTCCCCCTCCCACACACTCACAGCTCGATGTAGAATAAGATCTGACTGTTATTTCTAGCACATCTATCTATCAGGTTAAAAGCCAATGCGTTAATTTCCAAGGGAGATAATAAAATCAATAATCTTTGAGTTTCCTCCCTTCATATTTTATAATTGTGTTTAGTATATGTATGTACGTGTACATTATTTAAGTAACAGCCTCCTCTCTCCCTCCTTTCTTTCCTCCCTCTCTCCCTCCTTTCCTTCCCTCTCTCCCTCCTTTCCCTCCCTCTCTCCCTCCTTTCCCTTCCTCTCTCCCTCCCCTCCCTCCCTCCTCCCTCCCCTCCCTCCCTCCTTCCTTCCTTCCTTCCTACCCTCTCTCCCTCCTTCCTTCCTATATCTCCCCTTCCCTCTCTCCTTCCCCCTTCTCCCTCTCCCTCCTTCCCTTCCTATATCTCCCCCTTCCCTCTCTCCTTCCCCCTTCTCCCTCTCCCTCCTTCATTCCCGCCCTCCGCCCTCCCTCCTTCATTCTATCTCTCTCCCTTCCTTCTCTCTCCCTCCCCCTCTACATCCCTCTCTCCTTCCCTCCCTCTCTCCATCCCTTCCTCTCTCCCTCCCTCCCTCTCTCCCTCTCTCCATCCCTCCCTCTCTTCTTCCCTCCTTCCTTCCCTCCACCCTTCCCTCCATCCTTCCT
>OZ024766.1:6843546-6846046 GCA_964016885.1 Eledone cirrhosa
CACCCACCATATATATACACTGTCATATATACACTATATATATATATATACACTATATATATATATATACTATATATACATATATATACACTGTCTTATAGTGTATATATATATATATATACACCCACTATATATACTGTCTTATATATATATATATATACACCACTGTCTTATATATATATAGAGAGAGAGAGAGATTATATATATAGTATATATATATATATATATAGTATATATATATATATATATATAGTATATATATATATACTATATATATATAGTATATATATATACTATATATATATATATATATATAGTATATATATATACTATATATATATATATATATATATATATAGTATATATATATAGTATATATATATAGTATATATATATAGTATATATATATAGTATATATATATAGTATATATATATACTATATATATATAGTATATATATATAGTATATATATATAGTATATATATATACTATATATATATAGTATATATATATACTATATATATATAGTATATATATATATATATATATATATAGTATATATATATATATATATATATATATATATATATATAGTATATATATATATATATATAGTATATATATATATATATAGTATATATATATATATATAGTAATATATATATATATATATATAGTATATATATATATATATATAGTATATATATATATATATATATATATAGTATATATATATATATAGTATATAGTATATATATATATATATATAGTATATATATATATCTAGTGTGTATATATATATATCTAGTGTGTATATATATATATAGTGTGTGTGTATGTGGTAGGTAGGCCTAATAGAAATAGTAGCAGCCAAAACTCCCTCAAATCCTACTCTACAGTCCTGTATATATATATATAGTGTGTATATAGTGTATATATATATATATATATACACCATCATACACACCACCGCCACTACCACCACCGCCATCCCCATCCACCCTAAACTTCTTGAGGCAATTTCTTTTAAACTTTCAAAAACTATCCCACGCTACTGTTGATCTTGTGTGTGTGTATATATATATATATATATATATGTGTGTGTGTGTGAGTGTGTCTATGTCTAAGTATGGGTGTGTCATGCACACACACACACTCACACGATAGCAACTATATATATATATATATGGTGGCTGCCAACTCGTTTTCGAGTACGGCCACTACTCTATATCCATGTAGGAGAACCCCTACCGATGCGCTGAACGAGTGTGACTTTTTAGTCCAGCCAGCAACTTGAAAACTCTGGTACAAACACTACACTTGTGACAATTATTGACACATAGTGCTGGGCCCATGGTACCATGTGAGGACAAGTGCAGAGAGATCTCCAGATATAAAGCAATGCCTGTGCCGTGAAGCTTTTATAGTGAGCAAAGGCACTGCACAAAGCCAGTCCCACTCCCACTCTCTTAACCAAGATGATATTTACCAAAAAGAAGAACAAGTCAACATCATTGGATACCATCAGGGTTGCAGGTGTTATATCAGAGTTTTCCTTCTCCTAGAATTCTGCCTTGACAAAGGCTAAGGGGTCATCTCTCCCGGTGATTTTGGATGGCCATTGACTCTTAAGAGCTCCTTTGCCCTTTGACAGGTTTTGTTTTTAGTCCTGCAGGATGTCCAAAGTCACCCTCCTCACCAAGAAACCTTGGTGGGGTTGCCAGTTTAGTCGCCAACGACCCAGGTTGTACTGGGATATATGTTACATATATATGATGGCTGCCCCCTCGTTATCGAGTATGGCCATTGCACGAGGAGAAAGAAAGAAAAAAATAATAATAATAATAAATAAATAATAAAAAAAGGAAATATATATATATATACACATACACACACACACATACACATATATACATACATACATACACACACACATACATATATGTGTGTATGTATATATAAAAATGATGTGCGTATGAGTCACTGATGTAGACCTGTACATGGTAGCTAGACCTGCTAGAAATAGCAGCCAAATCTCCCTCAAGTCACACTACAATGAAATGAATGGTGGGTTGGTAGAGTGGCTGTGGTGGTGGTGGTGGTGGTGGTGGTGGTGACATCTGAAGAGGAAAACAGTTTTCTAAAGGAATGTTAAACAGGATGGCATAGGGTGGTGGTGGTGGGGCATAGTGTAGTGATGTGGTGGTGGTGGTGTGGTGGTGGTAGTGTAGAGGTAGAGGTGGTGGTGTGGTGGTGTAGTGGTGGTGAAGTGGTGGTAGTGTAGAGGTAGAGATGGAGGTGGTGGTGGTGTTGGTGGTGTGGTGGTGGTGGTGGGGCATAGTGTAGGGGTGTGGTGGTGGTATTTATGATGCTGATGGTGTATGGTGGTGTGGTGGTGATGATGGTGATGTTGGGGTGGTGGTGGTGGTGTGTGTGTGTGTGTGGTGACTGTGATGACAAGTGGTGGTGGTGATGTAGTGGTGGTGGTGATGTAGTGGTG
>OZ024766.1:6866046-6872407 GCA_964016885.1 Eledone cirrhosa
GGAGATTTGGCTGCTATTTCTACCAGGTCTAGCTACCACATAGAGGTCTTCCTGTATACATAAGACAGTAGGGTGTGATTTGAGGGAGATTTGGCTGCTATTTCTACCAGGTCTATCTACCACATAGAGGTCTTCCTGTATACATAAGACAGTAGGGTGTTATTTGAGGGAGATTTGGCTGCTATTTCTAGCAGATCTAGCTACCACATAGAGGTCTTCCTGTATACATAAGACAGTAGGGTGTTATTTGAGGGAGATTTGGCTGCTATTTCTACCAGGTCTAGCTACCACATAGAGGTCTTCCTGTATACATAAGACAGTAGGGTGTTATTTGAGGGAGATTTGGCTGCTATTTCTACCAGGTCTAGCTACCATGTAGAGGTCTCCCTGTATACATAAGACAGTAGGGTGTGATTTGAGGGAGATTTGGCTGCTATTTCTACCAGGTCTAGCTACCATGTAGAGGTCTCCCTGTATACATAAGACAGTAGGGTGTTATTTGAGGGAGATTTGGCTGCTATTTCTAGCAGATCTAGCTACCATGTAGAGGTCTCCCTGCACGCAAAACAAGGGGTAGAGATGGTGTGGTGAGGTGTGGTGTAGAGATGGTGTGGTCAAGTGGAGGCCTAGTGGGGTGTGGTGTGGTGTGGAGTCCATCTGTGTCAATAGCTCTTCACTTGACATTAAGTAGGGCAATTGTTTCTGTTCAGGGGGGGAGGAAGTGACCAAGGACTGGGGGGGGGGGTAGTGGAGGGGGGGGGGTAGTGGAGGGGGGGGGGGGCGTGGTGGTACATTATATATATCTGTGTCTGTGTGTGTGAGTATATATATGTATATATATGTGTGTGTAGTGTATATATTTATATATATATATATATGTGTGTGTGTGTGTATGTGGGTGTGTATATATATATATGTATATATTAGGTGTATATATTTATATATATGTGTATATGTATGTGTGAGTGTGGGTGTGTATATATATATATACACACACACACAACTATATATATAGTTGTGTGTGTGTGTAGTGTATATTATATATATATATATGTAAAATGATGATGTGTGTGCAGTGTATATTATATATATATATATATGTGTGTGTGTGTGTGTGTGGGGTATATATATACATCAATTCTCAGACTTGGTGATGTGTTGTTTCCTTGAGCAAGACACTTTATTTCACATTGCTCCAGTTTACTCAGCTGTAGAAATGAGATAATAGGGACTGGGGTCCCTATCATTCCACTGCAAAGTGGTCGTGGAGGTGCCACGGCAAAAAAGCACCCAGCACTCACTGTAAATGAGGTTGGTGTTAGGAAGGGCATCCTGCTGTAGAAATCAAGCCAGAATCAGTTCCCGTCCCACCCTGGCAAGCAGGGAAAAAGCGGATGTAAAATGATGATGATATCAAAGTTCTTTCATCACACATCTGTGACATCAACAGTGGTACTATTATGTTTCCTCCTGTTGTATTCTAATGGAATAGACATTACAATACAACAGGAGGAAACAATAGTATGACTGGTGATGTCAAAGGTGTGTGATGAAAGAACTTTGGGAGACTATATATATATATATATATATATAGTGACGAAACATAAGTCAATTGCATGAACTCATAATCCTTTATTTACTGCTATATATATATTTCAATGATAGCCATTGAATGGCTATGACCTCATCAGGCAGTTAGTCAGTTCTTAGATATGCCAGCTCTGTGTGTATAGTGTTGATGGTATCAGAGCCTTGGGACATATATAGTCTCCCAAAGTTCTTTCTTGTGAGTGTGTATATATATATATATATATATATATATTGGTTTGTTTTTATCCTTCTATGTTGTTCACTTGTCCCCCTCGCTTTACGCGATTTACTGGTCCCAATAACTTTTTTTACCTTATTGCTCGCACCAACCTGAGGTGTCTGATTTTTAATGCGATGAAATACCAATGATGGTTGGAAAATCACTGACGAAGGACTATTTTTATCATATGTAACCCATGTACAAACCACACAGTATTCTTCTTTCTTCTCATGTTTTTTAAATATATATATATATATATATGAAGGCACATGGCTTAGTGGTTAGAGCATTGGCCTTGCAATCGAAAGGTTGTGAGTTCAATTCTCAGACCTCCAGTTTACTCAGCTGTAGAAATGAAATGATAGGGACTGGGGTCCCTATCATTCTACTGTAAGGTGGTCGTGGAGGTGCCACGGCAAAAAAGCACCCAGCACTCACTGTAAATGAGGTTGGTGTTAGGAAGGGCATCCAGCTGTAGAAATCAAGCCAGAATCAGTTCCTGTCCCACCCTTGCAAGCAGGGAAAAAGCGGACGTAAAATGAAATGATGATATATATATACACACACACACACACATACATATTTATAATGGTTTTCTCTCTTTCATTCTCCAGGAATTCCTAGTGGTTTATGTATTTATCAAGATGGCGAATTCCCCTCGGCCGGGAGTCTGGGCTCTCGAGAAATCCATCGATTTTGGTAAAACCTGGCACCCTTGGCAGTATTTTGCCGGAAACCCGAATGAATGTCTACAATTCTTCAACACGTCGTCCTCTGTAGTACCTGATGATGATGATGAAGTGATATGCACCACAAAATTTTCTAAAGTTGTTCCTCTAGAAAACGGCGAGGTAGGTAAAAGTAAATGTAGACCTAAACAACCCACATGAATAGTAGGGCTTTTGTTTGGGTTTGTGTTGTTGTTTTTTTTTGTTTCATATGTGTATGTGAATATATACATATGTGTGTGTGTATATATATATATATACATATGTATATATGTGTGTATATATATATGGAGGCATGTGGCCTAGTGGTAAGAGTGTTGGACTTACGATCATGGGTTGTGTGTTGTGTTCTTGAGCAAAACACTTCATTTCACGTTGCTCCAGTATACTCAGCTGAAAATGAGTACCAGTAATAGCTGGAGGTTTAACCCTGTGATGGACTGGTATCCTGTCCAGGGAGAAGTCTTGTACTCTCAGTCACTTAACACCAATGAAACTAAGACATACTTTAACCCTGTGATGGACTGGTGTCCTGTCCAGGGGGAAGTCTTGTACTCTCAGTCGCTTAACACCAATGAAACTAAGACAGACTTTAACCCTGTGATGGACTGGTGTCCTGTCCAGGGGGAAGTCTTGTACTCTCAGTCACTTAACACCAATGAAACTAAGACAGACTTTAACCCTATGATGGACTGGTGTCCTGTCCAGGGGGAAGTCTTGTACTCTCAGTCACTTAACACCAATGAAACTAAGACAGACTTTAACCCTGTGATGGACTGGTGTCCTGTCCAGGGGGAAGTCTTGTACTCTCAGTCGCTTAACTCCAATGAAACTAAGACAGGCTTTAACCCTGTGATGGACTGGTGTCCTGTCCAGGGGGAAGTCTTGTACTCTCAGTCGCTTAACACCAATGAAACTAAGACAGACTTTAACCCTGTGATGGACTGGTGTCCTGTCCAGGGGGAAGTCTTGTACTCTCAGTCACTTAACACCAATGAAACTAAGACAGACTTTAACCCTGTGATGGACTGGTGTCCTGTCCAGGGGGAAGTCTTGTACTCTCAGTCGCTTAACTCCAATGAAACTAAGACAGGCTTTAACCCTGTGATGGACTGGTGTCCTGTCCAGGGGGAAGTCTTGTACTCTCAGTCACTTAACACCAATGAAACTAAGACAGACTTTAACCCTGTGATGGACTGGTGTCCTGTCCAGGGGGAAGTCTTGTACTCTCAGTCGCTTAACACCAATGAAACTAAGACAGACTTTAACCCTGTGATGGACAGGTGTCCTGTCCAGGGGGAAGTCTTCTACTCTCAGTCACTTAACACCAATGAAACTAAGACAGACTTTAACCCTGTGATGGACTGGTGTCCTGTCCAGGGGGAAGTCTTGTACTCTCAGTCACTTAACACCAATGAAACTAAGACAGACTTTAACCCTGTGATGGACTGGTGTCCTGTCCAGGGGGAAGTCTTGTCCTCTCAGTCGCTTAACACCAATGAAACTAAGACAGACTTTAACCCTGTGATGGACTGGTGTCCTGTCCAGGGGGAAGTCTTGTATTCTCAGTCACTTAACACCAATGAAACTAAGACAGACTTTAACCCTGTGATGGACTGGTGTCCTGTCCAGGGGGAAGTCTTGTATTCTCAGTCACTTAACACCAATGAAACTAAGACAGACTTTAACCCTGTGATGGACTGGTGTCCTGTCCAGGGGGGAGTCTTGTACTCTCAGTCGCTTCACGTCATGAAACCGGAATAAGCACTGCCTAATGAGCCTTCTGGCTTAAGACAGACTTTAGACTTTTTTTTTAGTATATGTATGTATATATATTTATATATAAAATCAAGGGCTAGTAAATAAAGAAAAAGTTTTAAAATAAATTTTTTTAAAATTCGCTGTACTTACTATATGTGCCTTTACCGTGGTTTCATGCTCCAGAATAAACGGAAAATCCAAGCGGATTTCCATCGAGAAGGGAGCAATCTTCAGAAGGCTCTTCTCCCACGGAGAATATAAATATATATATATATATATAAATATATGTATGTATATATATATATATATATTAATGGAGGCACATGGCTTAGTGGTTAGAGCATTGGCCTTGCAATCGAAAGGTTGTGAGTTCAATTCTCAGACCGGGTGATGTGTTGTTTCCTTGAGCAAGACACTTTATTTCACATTGCTCCAGTTTACTCAGCTGTAGAAATGAGATGATAGGGACTGGGGGTCCCTATCATTCCACTGCAAAGTGGTCGTGGAGGTGCCACGGCAAAAAAGCACCCAGCCCACACTGTAAAGTAGACGTGGAGGTGCCACGGCAAAAAAGCACCCAGCCCACACTGTAAAGTAGACGTGGAGGTGCCACGGCAAAAAAGCACCCAGCCCACACTGTAAAGTAGACGTGGAGGTGCCACGGCAAAAAAGCACCCAGCCCACACTGTAAAGTAGACGTGGAGGTGCCACGGCAAAAAAGCACCCAGCCCACACTGTAAAGTAGACGTGGAGGTGCCACGGCAAAAAAGCACCCAGCCCACACTGTAAAGTAGACGTGGAGGTGCCACGGCAAAAAAGCACCCAGCCCACACTGTAAAGTAGACGTGGAGGTGCCACGGCAAAAAAGCACCCAGCCCACACTGTAAAGTAGACGTGGAGGTGCCACGGCAAAAAAGCACCCAGCCCACACTGTAAAGTAGACGTGGAGGTGCCACGGCAAAAAAGCACCCAGCCCACACTGTAAAGTAGACGTGGAGGTGCCACGGCAAAAAAGCACCCAGCCCACACTGTAAAGTAGACGTGGAGGTGCCACGGCAAAAAAGCACCCAGCCCACACTGTAAAGTAGACGTGGAGGTGCCACGGCAAAAAAGCACCCAGCACTCACTGTAAAGTAGACGTGGAGGTGCCACGGCAAAAAAGCACCCAGCCCACACTGTAAAGTAGACGTGGAGGTGCCACAGCAAAAAAGCACCCAGCCCACACTGTAAAGTAGACGTGGAGGTGCCACGGCAAAAAAGCACCCAGCACTCACTGTAAAGTAGACGTGGAGGTGCCACGGCAAAAAAGCACCCAGCCCACACTGTAAAGTAGACGTGGAGGTGCCACGGCAAAAAAGCACCCAGCACTCACTGTAAAGTAGACGTGGAGGTGCCACGGCAAAAAAGCACCCAGCCCACACTGTAAAGTAGACGTGGAGGTGCCACGGCAAAAAAGCACCCAGCCCACACTGTAAAGTAGACGTGGAGGTGCCACGGCAAAAAAGCACCCAGCCCACACTGTAAAGTAGACGTGGAGGTGCCACGGCAAAAAAGCACCCAGCCCACACTGTAAAGTAGACGTGGAGGTGCCACGGCAAAAAAGCACCCAGCCCACACTGTAAAGTAGACGTGGAGGTGCCACGGCAAAAAAGCACCCAGCCCACACTGTAAAGTAGACGTGGAGGTGCCACGGCAAAAAAGCACCCAGCACTCACTGTAAAGTAGACGTGGAGGTGCCACGGCAAAAAAGCACCCAGCCCACACTGTAAAGTAGACGTGGAGGTGCCACGGCAAAAAAGCACCCAGCCCACACTGTAAAGTAGACGTGGAGGTGCCACAGCAAAAAAGCACCCAGCCCACACTGTAAAGTAGACGTGGAGGTGCCACGGCAAAAAAGCACCCAGCCCACACTGTAAAGTAGACGTGGAGGTGCCACGGCAAAAAAGCACCCAGCCCACACTGTAAAGTAGACGTGGAGGTGCCACGGCAAAAAAGCACCCAGCCCACACTGTAAAGTAGACGTGGAGGTGCCACGGCAAAAAAGCACCCAGCCCACACTGTA
>OZ024766.1:6872607-6877607 GCA_964016885.1 Eledone cirrhosa
CTTCCCTTCCTCCTTCCCTCCCTCCCTCCTTCCCTCCCTCCCTCCTTCTCCCTTCCTCCTTCCCTCCCTCCTTCCCTCCCTCCCTCTCCCCCTCTCTTCCCCCTTCCCCACACACTCACAGCTCGATGTAGAATAAGATCTGACTGCTATTTCTAGCACATCTAGCTATCAGGTTAAAAGCCAACGCGTTAATTTCCAAGGGAGATAATAAAATCAATAATCTTTGAGTTTCTTCCTTCATATTTTCCATTAAAAAATCAATTTTATAATTGTGTTTAGTATATATATATATATATATGTAGTACGTGTACATACTTATATTTAAGTAACAGCCGTACTAAGAGTGGGAAATGAAATTTCGTTTCATTTTTTCCGTATATATATATATTATATATATATATATATACATATATATATCTATATATATATACAATATTAAATAAATGGAAACTATATTTATAAAACCATATTTATTTCATTATATATATTTCAGGGATATGCTATGCCTTCCTCAGACAAAATACAATATAAACAGTTTTATAGATAAATAGATTCGACATACCGTAACAACGTCGACTTGCATTTGAAGAGGTTGATTTGACTGCCAAATCAACCTCTTCAAATGCAAGTCGACGTTGTTACGGTATGTCGAATCTATTTATCTAAAAAACTGTTTATATTGTATTGTTGTCTGAGGAAGGCATAGCATATTGTTAATATGATATAATGAAATAAATATGGTTTTATAAATAAGTTTCCAATTATTTAATATTGTAAATATACTCCAAATATTTGTCGAGTGCTTTTATATCAGTTATAAATATTTACTAGTTGTAACCCAACAATTTTAAATATAACTTTCCATATATATATATATATATATATTATATATATATATATATATATATATATGTCTTATTCGGATGCGTTCATGCTTTCCTATGAGTATTGTTTGATGGGTGTAACTGTGATTGCTTGATTTCAACTTCGCGTAGATGCTAGAAAGAGCAGCTAATTCCCTGAACTAACGAGGGTTGAGTTGGCCTCATACACGCTATCTAGGGTGTTTTAATGATACAAAGATAGACAAATATATATATATATATATATATATATATATATATTTATATATATATATATATATTGTTATACTTTGGGAGGGTCATGTTGCCATAAGAAACACACGCACCAGTTTGCTTTCACCTTCAATTTATTATATATTTATAAACTTATAAATTTCTGGTTGGTTGGTTGGTTCCACAACCAGATAGTTGTTTATATATAGTCATAGTCCTTTCGTCACACACTCTGTGACCTCTTCAGTGACTGGGGATTCCTTTCTTTGTTTCTGTGCCTTTCCTTTCTTCTGTCCTACGCCATTTTGTTTCTGTATATATATATATAAACAGATATGATTCCAGTTCCTCAGAGAAATAACAACACAACCAGGAGCTGGGACATGTCGGATGTATTGACGGAGTAAAAACACATTTCAACAACATGTGTACTTCTGTTTCCCACACCAATTCGGACTGCCTGAAGAGGTCACAGCCAATGATGGCTGCTCCGAAGTATAGCTATATATATAATACATAAGTCACTTATTTCTGCCCAGTCACTCACTCCCCAGGCTACAGTATATATATATATATATAGTGTAGCCTGGGAGTGAGTGACCTATGTATTATATATATAGTTATACTTTGGGAGGGTCATATTGTTGTAATAATATTGCCAGAAATAATCACAGAACACACTCACTGTTTCGTTGGTTTTTGCTTCTGTATCTTTTATATCTCCACAGTTAATTCATTCGGTCCTCAATGTTTACCATTGACTGACCACGGTCAAAAATACAGATATAATATAGATATAAACACATATATATAGTCTAACAAAGTTCTTTCGTTGCCATATTCTGCAACATCGTCAGTGGTGGTATTATGTTTCCTCCTCAATATGTATGTATATATATATATACACGTGTGTATATATATATATATATATATATATATATATATATATATGTATCTATCATCATCATCATCGTTTAACGTCCATCTTCCACGCTTGTATGAGTTTGGACGGGCGTTTTCCCCGCTTACTTACCGCTTAAAGTGCTTGTATTACATGTAACACCCTGCCACACAGTAATCATATATAAATGAGACACTACTTGCATGCCCCACGTGTAACTAACGCAGTACACTAACTACTACATCTGACTAACAAACTATCCTCTTGCATTATCTGTGTTAACTGCCGAATGTATTTTAATTTTGATATTGATTTTGAATTTGAATTGCTATACAGAAATAATATAGTATAATATATGTCAGCCCACCTGTACATCAATATATACATATGTATCTGTATGTCTCTTGCGGTTGGGTAGGAGGTCAATTATGTGTACAAACATTGAAAAATGCTCTGAAGATTTCAACAAGCCTAGGTTTGGATGAAACAATTGTAAGTGAATAAATGCTTTGAACATAGCTTTGATTCTTGTGAATTCTATATGTATATATATATATATATACATTATATACACAACACACACACATATATATATATATATATATATGAAATCATCATCATTGCCATTCTAACAGCTGCTTTCCCTGCTATATATATATATAGACACACCATACACACACACATATATATATATATATGTGTGTATGTATGTATATTATAATACACCCTCTCATTGTGACTAAGCTGAAATCACTACTGAAATGTCATTAGTATTTAATTGTCACAGTATCAAGTGTCTGAGGGAGGTGGGGGGTAGTAATAATGATAGTGGTGGTGGTGGTGGGGATGAGGTTGTGGTGGTGGTGAGTGTAGTAATGGTGGTGGTGATGGTAGTGGTGGTGTGATGGTGGTGATAGCAAATTGTGGAGGTGGTTGTGGTGGTAATGATGGTGGTGATGGTGAAGATGGTGGTGATGTGGCGGTGGTGATGTGGCGGGTGGTGGTGGTGATGATGATAATAGCAATGGTGGTGGTGATGGTAGTGGTGGTGGTGGTGTCGTCACTGGTGATGGTGGTGGTGTGGTTTGTGGTGGTGGTGTTGTCACTGGTGGTGGTGATGATGGTGGTGATGGTGGTGATGGTAGTGGTGGTGGTGGTGTCGTCAATGGGTGTGGTGTAGTGGTGGTGTGTCGTCACTGGTGATGGTGATGATGGTGGTGGTGATGATGATGGTGGTGATGGTGGTGATGGTGGTGGTGGTGGTGGTGGTTGTGGTGGTGTCCGTCACTGGTGATGGTGGTGGTGGTGATGATAATAGCAATGTGGTGGTGTGGTGTGTAGTGGTGGTGGTGGTTGTGGTGGTGGTGGTTGTGGTGGGTGGTGTCGTCACTGGTGGTGGTGGTGGTGGTGGTGTGGTGTAGTGGTGTGGTGGTGGTGGTGGTGGTTGTGGTGGTGGTGGTGTCGTCCACTGGTGATGATGGTGGTGGTGGTGGTGGTGGGAGGTAAAAGGGGTGGGGATGTGGACCCCTTTAAAGGGGAACAATTGAATTCTGGTTTACTGACACACCCATCACCCTGAAACATGAATCTTACCATCTTATATATACACCCACCATATATATACACTGTAATAATATATATATACTATATTATATATATATACTATATATACATATATATACACTGTCTTATATGATATATATCTATAGTGTGTATATATATATACACCCACCATATATATACACTGTCATATATACACTATATATATATATATACACTATATATATATATATACTATATATACATATATATACACTGTCTTATAGTGTATATATATATATATATATACTATACACCCACTATATATACTGTCTTATATATATATATATATACACCACTGTCTTATATATATATAGAGAGAGAGAGAGAGATTATATATATAGTATATATATATATATATATAGTAAGTATATATATATATTATATATAGTATATATATATATACTATATATATATAGTATATATATATAACTATATATATACTATATATATATATATATATAGTATATATATATACTATATATATATATATATATAATATATATAGTATATATATATAGTATATATATATAGTATATATATATAGTATATTATATATAATATCTAGTGTGTATATATATATATCTAGTGTGTATATATATATATATCTAGTGTGTATATATATATATCTAGTGTGTATATATATAGTGTGTGTGTATGTGGTAGGTAGGCCTAATAGAAATAGTAGCAGCCAAAACTCCCTCAAATCATACTCTACAGTCCTGTATATATATATATTAGTGTGTATATAGTGTATATATATATATATTACACCATCATACACACCACCGCCACTACCACCACCGCCATCCCCATCCACCCTAAATTTCTTGAGGCAATTTCTTTTAAACTTTCAAAAACTATCCACGCTACTGTTGATCTTGTGTGTGTGTATATATATATATATATTATATATTATGTGTGTGTGTGTGAGTGTGTCTAGTCTAAGTATGGGTGTGTCATGCACACACACACACTCACACGATAGCAACTATATATATATATATATATATTATATATATATATATATATATATAATATATATATGGTGGCTGCCAACTCGTTTTCGAGTACGGCCACTACTTTATATCCATGTAGGAGAACCCCTACCGATGCGCTGAACGAGTGTGACTTTTTAGTCCAGCCAGCAAACTTGAAAACTCTGGTACAAACACTACACCTGTGACAATTACTGACACACAGTGATGGGCCCATGGTACCATGTGATGACAAGTGCAGAGAGATCTCCAGATATAAAGCAATGCCTGTGCCGTGAAGCTTTTATAGTGAGCAAAGGCACTGCACAAAGCCAGTCCCACTCTCTTAACCAAGATGATATTTACCAAAAAGAAGAACAAGTCATCATCATTGGATACCATCAGGGTTGCAGGTGTTATATCAGAGTTTTCCTTCTCCTAGAATTC
>OZ024766.1:6900107-6905107 GCA_964016885.1 Eledone cirrhosa
CGCCGCCGCTACCTTCAACCCCCCTCCCCCGCTCCACCCACCCATCAAAAAAGGAGGAGGTTGCCTAGAGGTCAAATATTTGAAATAACTTCAGGATTCTATCTTACTCCACCAGATGGCAGCTGTGGTATGTCTTGAAATAGTGTGTGTGTGTGTGGGGGGGGGGGGGTAGTACCGGATGGTGGGGACAGGCCCATCATCATCATCATCATCACTAACAAATATCACCACCAGCAATATCATCATGCCATGTATCTGAGGGAGATTTGGCTGCTATTTCTACCAGGTCTATCTACCACATAGAGGTCTCCCTGTATACATAAGACAGTAGGGTGTTATTTGAGGGAGATTTGGCTGCTATTTCTACCAGGTCTAGCTACCACATAGAGGTCTCCCTGTATACATAAGACAGTAGGGTGTTATTTGAGGGAGATTTGGCTGCTATTTCTAGCAGATCTAGCTACCACATAGAGGTCTTCCTGTATACATAAGACAGTAGGGTGTTATTTGAGGGAGATTTGGCTGCTATTTCTACCAGGTCTAGCTACCATGTAGAGGTCTCCCTGTATACATAAGACAGTAGGGTGTGATTTGAGAGAGATTTGGCTGCTATTTCTACCAGGTCTAGCTACCACATAGAGGTCTTCCTGTATACATAAGACAGTAGGGTGTTATTTGAGGGAGATTTGGCTGCTATTTCTAGCAGATCTAGCTACCATGTAGAGGTCTCCCTGCACGCAAAACAAGGGGTAGAGATGGTGTGGTGAGGTGTGGTGTAGAGATGGTGTGGTCAAGTGGAGGCCTAGTGGGGTGTGATGTGGTGTGGAGTCCATCTGTGTCAATAGCTCTTCACTTGACATTAAGTGGGGCAATTGTTTCTGTTCAGGGGGGGAGGAAGTGACCAAGGACTGTGGGGGGGGGGGGGGTAGTGGAGGGGGGGCGTGGTGGTACATTATATATATATCTGTGTGTCTGTGTGTGTGAGTATATATATGTATATATATGTGTGTGTAGTGTATATATTTATATATGTATATGTGTGTGTGTGTGTATGTGGGTGTGTATATATATATATATATATATAGTTGTGTGCGTATATATTAGGTGTATATATTTATATATATGTGTATATGTATGTGTGAGTGTGGGTGTGTATATATATATATATATACACACACACAACTATATATATAGTTGTGTGTGTGTGTAGTGTATATTATATATATATATATGTAAAATGATGTGTGTGCAGTGTATATTATATATATATATATGTGTGTGTGTGTGTATGTGCGGTATATATATACATCAATTCTCAGACAGGGTGATGTGTTGTTTCCTTGAGCAAGACACTTTATTTCACATTGCTCCAGTTTACTCAGCTGTAGAAATGAGATGATAGGGACTGGGGTCCCTATCATTCCACTGCAAAGTGGTCGTGGAGGTGCCACGGCAAAAAAGCACCCAGCACTCACTGTAAATGAGGTTGGTGTTAGGAAGGGCATCCAGCTGTAGAAATCAAGCCAGAATCAGTTCCCATCCCACCCTTGCAAGCAGGGAAAAGCGGACGTAAAATGATGATGATGATGATGATGATGATGATATCAAAGTTCTTTCATCACACATCTGTGACATCAACAGTGGTACTATTATGTTTCCTCCTGTTGTATTCTAATGGAATAGACATTACAATACAACAGGAGGAAACAATAGTATGACTGGTGATGTCAAAGGTGTGTGATGAAAGAACTTTGGGAGACTATATATATATATATATATATATATATATATAGTGACGAAACATAAGTCAATTGCATGAACTCATAATTCTTTATTTACTGCTATATATATTTCAATGATAGCCATTGAATGGCTATGACCTCATCAGGCAGTTAGTCAGTTCTTAGATATGCCAGCTCTGTGTGTATAGTGTTGATGGTATCAGAGCCTTGGGACATATATAGTCTCCCAAAGTTCTTTCTTGTGAGTGTGTATATATATATATTGGTTTGTTTTTATCCTTCTATGTTGTTCACTTGTCCCCCTCGCTTTACGCGATTACTGGTCCCAATAACTTTTTTTACCTTATTGCTCGCACCAATCCCAATAACTTTTTTTACCTTATTGCTCGCACCAACCTGAGGTATCTGATTTTTAATGCGATGAAATACCAATGATGGTTGGAAAATCACTGACGAAGGACTATTTTTATCATATGTAACCCATGTACAAACCACACAGTATACTTCTTTCTTCTCACGTTTTTATATATATATATATATATATCTTTCTCACGTCGTGTAGACGCGTTCTTGAGGCTAGTAAAATGAGGTATCCTCTTGATAAGTCGGCAGACCTCGCAAGGACTCTATATCTTTATGATGTATTGTTTTTGTTTATGCCACGAAACTACGTAGTCGAGGAATCTAGGAGCAGTTTAGGTATGATACATTTTATTACTAATTATATCTAAATGTTTCTTCTCTCTTCATAATGTATTTTTAACTCTGATACTGGTTCAGTCTGGTTCAACCGGATTGGTCTGTCCCAGTCATTCATTGAGCAACATCGGTGAGGTTGGCACCCTTAACTCACGGTTGGGTGTGGATGCATTCATGTATATGTGTGTGCCCGCATGTATCTGTGTGTTTCTAAATATATTGTATATATATATATATATATATATACATATATACACACACATACATATTTATAATGGTTTTCTCTCTTTCATTCTCCAGGAATTCCTAGTGGTTTACGTATTTATCAAGATGGCGAATTCCCCTCGGCCGGGAGTCTGGGCTCTCGAGAAATCCATCGATTTTGGTAAAACCTGGCACCCTTGGCAGTATTTTGCCGGAAACCCGAATGAATGTCTACAATTCTTCAACACGTCGTCCTCTGTAGTACCTGATGATGATGATGAAGTGATATGCACCACGAAATTTTCTAAAGTTGTTCCTCTAGAAAACGGCGAGGTAGGTAAAAGTAAATGTAGACCTAAACAACCCACATGAATAGTAGGGCTTTTGTTTGGGTTTGTGTTGTTGTTTTTTTTTGTTTCATATGTGTATGTGAATATATACATATGTGTGTGTGTGTATATATATATATATACATATGTATATATGTGTGTATATATATATGGAGGCATGTGGCCTAGTGGTAAGAGTGTTGGACTTACGATCATGGGTTGTGTGTTGTGTTCTTGAGCAAAACACTTCATTTCACGTTGCTCCAGTATACTCAGCTGAAAATGAGTACCAGTAATAGCTGGAGGTTTAACCCTGTGATGGACTGGTATCCTGTCCAGGGAGAAGTCTTGTACTCTCAGTCACTTAACACCAATGAAACTAAGACATACTTTAACCCTGTGATGGACTGGTGTCCTGTCCAGGGGGAAGTCTTGTACTCTCAGTCGCTTAACACCAATGAAACTAAGACAGACTTTAACCCTGTGATGGACTGGTGTCCTGTCCAGGGGGAAGTCTTGTACTCTCAGTCACTTAACACCAATGAAACTAAGACAGACTTTAACCCTGTGATGGACTGGTGTCCTGTCCAGGGGGAAGTCTTGTACTCTCAGTCACTTAACACCAATGAAACTAAGACAGACTTTAACCCTGTGATGGACTGGTGTCCTGTCCAGGGGGAAGTCTTGTACTCTCAGTCGCTTAACTCCAATGAAACTAAGACAGGCTTTAACCCTGTGATGGACTGGTGTCCTGTCCAGGGGGAAGTCTTGTACTCTCAGTCACTTAACACCAATGAAACTAAGACAGACTTTAACCCTGTGATGGACTGGTGTCCTGTCCAGGGGGAAGTCTTGTATTCTCAGTCACTTAACACCAATGAAACTAAGACAGACTTTAACCCTGTGATGGACTGGTGTCCTGTCCAGGGGGGAGTCTTGTACTCTCAGTCGCTTCACGTCATGAAACCGGAATAAGCACTGCCTAATGAGCCTTCTGGCTTAAGACAGACTTTAGACTTTTTTTTTAGTATATGTATGTATATATATTTATATATAAAATCAAGGGCTAGTAAATAAAGAAAAAGTTTTAAAATAAATTTTTTTAAAATTCGCTGTACTTACTATATGTGCCTTTACCGTGGTTTCATGCTCCAGAATAAACGGAAAATCCAAGCGGATTTCCATCGAGAAGGGAGCAATCTTCAGAAGGCTCTTCTCCCACGGAGAATATAAATATATATATATATAAATATATGTATGTATGTATATATATATATATATATATATATATATATATATATATATATATATATATTAATGGAGGCACATGGCTTAGTGGTTAGAGCATTGGCCTTGCAATCGAAAGGTTGTGAGTTCAATTCTCAGACCGGGTGATGTGTTGTTTCCTTGAGCAAGACACTTTATTTCACATTGCTCCAGTTTACTCAGCTGTAGAAATGAGATGATAGGGACTGGGGGTCCCTATCATTCCACTGCAAAGTGGTCGTGGAGGTGCCATGGGAAAAAAGCACCCAGCCCACACTGTAAAGTAGACGTGGAGGTGCCACGGCAAAAAAGCACCCAGCCCACACTGTAAAGTAGACGTGGAGGTGCCACGGCAAAAAAGCACCCAGCCCACACTGTAAAGTAGACGTGGAGGTGCCACGGCAAAAAAGCACCCAGCCCACACTGTAAAGTAGACGTGGAGGTGCCACGGCAAAAAAGCACCCAGCCCACACTGTAAAGTAGACGTGGAGGTGCCACGGCAAAAAAGCACCCAGCCCACACTGTAAAGTAGACGTGGAGGTGCCACGGCAAAAAAGCACCCAGCCCACACTGTAAAGTAGACGTGGAGGTGCCACGGCAAAAAAGCACCCAGCCCACACTGTAAAGTAGACGTGGAGGTGCCACAGCAAAAAAGCACCCAGCCCACACTGTAAAGTAGACGTGGAGGTGCCACGGCAAAAAAGCACCCAGCCCACACTGTAAAGTAGACGTGGAGGTGCCACGGCAAAAAAGCACCCAG
>OZ024766.1:6910107-6912607 GCA_964016885.1 Eledone cirrhosa
AAAATATATATTTAATCAACAGCCACGAAATTTAGCACATAAATAATGTAATATTCATTTATTATTTATTCAGAGGGCGGTGGATTGGCAGTATCGGTAGAGGGTCGGACGCTATGCTTTCCAGAATAGTTATGTCCCTTTATGATCTGAGTTCAAATCCCGCCGAGGTTGACTTTGCCTTTCATCCTTACAGGGTCGATAGAATAAAGTACCAGTAATGCTACAGTAATTACTGGCCTTGTGCCTAAAGTAGAAACAATTATTTATTCAGAGTAATCCAACTTATTTTACAAACAGGGTAAAAAAATATATTCTGGACGCAGTCCCACACTCCTTATTTATTATAGTTAAATATATATATATATATATATATATATAAACGTTTGTATATGTATAATAGAGCCAAAACAATGCAGGTATGGACATAAAATAAAGAATGGAAATGCAAAAGATATTGTTGACAATTAGTCTTTTACCTTAGATTTATTTAAATGTCCTTAATTTTCGAGATAATATCTCTTCTTCGGATAGAACAGATACTCTATACCATTTCCTGTCAGCATGACTTGGGCAAGCTATTTAGAACACTGGTTTAACCGCTTTACTTCCCTCCGAAGAAGAGATAATATCTCGAAAATTAAGGACATTTAAATAAATCTAAGGTAAAAGGCTAATTGTCAACAATATTTTTTGCATTTGCATTCTTTATTCTATGTCCATACCTGCATTGTTTTGGCTTTATTATACAAATACAAACGTTTATACCTCATTACACAATGCTTCAAGTGAACTATAACCTCCTCCATATATATATATATTCACATTTCTGTCTGTAGCCTGCAATTGCCACAATCACACAGACAAGTGTATATACGACCCGGAAATTGATGCTAAGAAGATGTCCGTTGATATACATGGAAACTATGATGGTGGTGGTGTGTGCCAGGACTGTACGGTATGTAATGTTATTTGGGGTTGATAAAATAAAGTACCAGTAATACACTGGAGTAATTGCTGGCCTTGTGCCCCCAAAAGTAGAAACAATTATTACAGGGTTGATAAAATAAAGTACCAGTAATACACTGGGGTAATTGCTGGTCTTGTGCCAAAAGTAGAAACAATTATTACGGGGTCGATAAAATAAAGTACCAGTAATACACTGGGGTAATTGCTGGCCTTGTGCCTAAAGTAGAAACAATTATTACAGGGTTGATACAATAAAGTACCAGTAATACACTGGGGTAATTGCTGGCCTTGTGCCTAAAGTAGAAACAATTATTACAGGGTTGATACAATAAAGTACCAGTAATACACTGGGGTAATTGCTGGCCTTGTGCCTAAAGTAGAAACAATTATTACAGGGTTGATACAATAAAGTACCAGTAATACACTGGTGTAATTGCTGGCCTTGTGCCCCAAAAGTAGAAACAATTATTACAGGGTCGATAAAATAAAGTACCAGTAATACACTGGACGTAAAATGATGATGATATCCTTTTTACGTCCTCTTTTCCCTGCTTGCAAGGGTGGGACGGGAACTGATTCTGGCTTGATTTCTACAGCTGGATGCCCTTCCTAACACCAACCTCATTTACAGTGAGTGCTGGGTGCTTTTTTGCCGTGGCACCTCCACGACCACGTTGCAGTGGAATGATAGGGACCCCAGTCCCTATCATCTCATTTCTACAGCTGAGTAAACTGGAGCAATGTGAAATAAAGTGTCTTGCTCAAGGAAACAACACATCACCCGGTCTGAGAATTGAACTCACAACCTTTCGATTGCAAGGCCAATGCTCTAACCACTAAGCCATGTGCCTCCATATATATATAGACACACACACACACACATATATATATATACTAGCAGATGTACCCGGCGTTGCTCGGGAAATGAATGTATATATACTGACTCCCCTCCCCTCTGTCTTCTTCTGCAGCACAACACCATGGGTATCAACTGTGAACAATGTATAGATGGCTTCTATCGACCTTTCAATGTTCCCAAGAATGTCCCCAACGTATGCCAGCGTAAGTATCTCTACTCTCTACTCTCAATCCCGAGGTATTGAGTTCAATTCCTGTCACTGCCAACGCACTTTTTTATTTTCATTTTATTTCTTAAACCATATGGTAACAATATATGTCTATATATATATATATATATGTATGTATGTATGTATGTATATATATATATGTATATATATATATATGTATATATATATATATATATATATATGTCTATATATATATATATATATGTATATATGTCTATATATATATATGTATGTATATATATATATATATGTATGTATATATATATATATATATATATGTCTATATATATGTATGTATATATGTCTATATATATATGTATGTATATATATATATATATATATATATGTCTATATATATATGTCTATATATATATGTCTATATATATATGTCTATATATATATGTCTATATATATATATATATGTCTATATATATATGTCTATATAT
>OZ024766.1:6932607-6937607 GCA_964016885.1 Eledone cirrhosa
CCACCACCCCTTACTCTATTTCAGACCCCTAAAGACGTATTTCTTCCCCACCCTACACCACCAAAAATATGAAATAGAAGAAGGGCACCGACCAGGTGGAGGCAAGGTCTACTTTGCCTTCAACCAGCGTGTCTTCCCAGAGTTTTCGTGGAAAGGATACGCCATCATGTCGGAAAAACAGGTATGTTGTCTATCTACTGAGTATTGGGTGGGAGGGGGGGGGGTTGATCTGTGTGTTTGTGTGTATCTGTTTTCTCTTATTGTGTGTATATATCTGTTTTACTCTTGATGTGTGTATATATCTGTTTTACTCTTGATGTGGGCATATGTTTTTCTCTTGATGTGGGCATATGTTTTTCTCTTAATGTGGGCATATGTTTTTCTCTTAATGTGGGCATATGTTTTTCTCTTAATGTGGGCATATATCTGTTTTACTCTTGATGTGTGTATATATCTGTTTTACTCTTGATGTGTGTATATATCTGTTTTACTCTTGATGTGTGTATATATCTGTTTTACTCTTGATGTGGGCATATGTTTTTCTCTTAATGTGGGCATATGTTTTTCTCTTAATGTGGGCATATATCTGTTTTTCTCTTGATGTGTGTATATATCTGTTTTACTCTTGATGTGGGCATATGTTTTTCTCTTAATGTGGGCATATGTTTTTCTCTTAATGTGGGCATATGTTTTTCTCTTAATGTGGGCATATATCTGTTTTACTCTTGATGTGTGTATATATCTGTTTTACTCTTGATGTGTGTATATATCTGTTTTACTCTTGATGTGGGCATATGTTTTTCTCTTAATGTGGGCATATGTTTTTCTCTTAATGTGGGCATATGTTTTTCTCTTAATGTGGGCATATATCTGTTTTTCTCTTATTGTGTGTATATATCTGTTTTTCTCTTAATGTGGGCATATATCTGTTTTTCTCTTACTGTGGGCATATATCTGTTTTTCTCTTGATGTGGGCATATATCTGTTTTTCTCTTGATGTGGGCATATATCTGTTTTTCTCTTGATGTGGGTATGTATGTTTATACAAGATATATATATATCTATCTCTCTCTCTCTATATATATATATAACATATGTATATATATACATACATGTATATAGATTTGTATACACTTATATGTATATATTTACACATATCACTAATTTTTATTTTTCATTTTTTCTTCCACCACCTCCACCCTCCTATACACCACCTCCACCCTCCACCACCACCCTACTATACACCACCCCACCACCTCCACCCTCCTATACACCACCTCCCCACCTCCACCCTCCTATACACCACCACCCTACTATACACCACCACACCACCTCCACCCTCCTATACACCACCACACCACCTCCACCTTCCTATACACCACCACACCACCTCCACCCTCCTATACACAACCACACCACCTCCACCCTCCTATACACCACCACACCACTACCCCCCATACACCATCACCACCCTCCTATACACCACCACACCACCTCCACCCTACTATACACTCCCCATACACCACCACCACACCACCACCACCCTCCACCCCCATACACCTCCACACCACCACCACCCTCCTATACACCACCACACCGCCACCACCCTCCTATACACCCCCCCCCATGTACCACCACACCACCACCACCCTCCTATACACCACACCACCACCACCCCTCCTATACACCACCCCACCACCACCACCCCTCCTATACACCACCCCACCACCACCACCACCCTCTACACCACCACCACCCCTCCTATACACCACCCCACCACCACCACCCTATACACCACCACACCACCCTCCTACACCACCACACCACCACCACCGACACACCACCACCACCCTCTACACCACCACCACCCCTCCTATACACCACCCCACCACCACCACCCTCTACACCACCACCACCCCTCCTATACACCACCCCACCACCACCACCCTATACACCACCACTCACCCTCCTATACACCACCCCACCACCACCACTCACCCTCCTATACACCACCCCACCACCACCACCCTATACACCACCACACCACCTTCCTACACCACACCACCACCACTACCCTCTACACCACCACCACCCCTCCTATACCCCACCCCACCACCACCACCCCTCCTACACACCACCCCCACCACCCCCACCACCCCCACCCTATACACCACCACACCACCCCCACCACCCCCACCCTATACACCACCACACCACCACACCACCACCACCACCGACAGCCTGAGGTGTTGATCAAGGCCACAATCCAGAAGCCGTCTCTCTACAGACTCCTCGTTCGCTACCACAACCAACACGAGAGGGAGATCAAAGGGAAGATAACCCTGACGCCTAGAATCCCTACCGACACGGACACCGAGCAGATGGCTATGGTGACGTTCCGCCCTAGCGACCATCCCAGCTTTACCAGAACCACTGATGTCAGTTCCATTCTCGTCCTCAATCCGGGGAGATGGACCCTGTCCATCCAAATACCTTCGGAAGAAGCCAACGAGAACCTTTTATTGGTGAGTAAAAGAGGGGTTATTTTTTTGTGGGGGGTGTTTTTTAAGAAAGGGGGGGGGTTGTGGCGTTCGGGGTGAGTTTGTGGGGTTTTTTTTTTTTAAAGAAGAGAGGGTTTGGGGTGAGTTTGGGGTTGTTTTAAAGAAGAGAGGGTTTGGGGTGAGTTTGGGGTTGTTTTAAAGAAGAGAGGGTTTGGGGTGAGTTTGGGGTTGTTTTAAAGAAGAGAGGGTTTGGGGTGAGTTTGGGGTTGTTTTAAAGAAGAGAGGGTTTGGGGTTGTTTTAAAGAAGAGAGGGTTTGGGGTGAGTTTGGGGTTGTTTTAAAGAAGAGAGGGTTTGGGGTGAGTTTGGGGTTGTTTTAAAGAAGAGAGGGTTTGGGGTGAGTTTGGGGTTGTTTTAAAGAAGAGAGGGTTTGGGGTGAGTTTGGGGTTGTTTTAAAGAAGAGCGGGTTTGGGGTTGTTTTAAAGAAGAGAGGGTTTGGGGTGAGTTTGGGGTTGTTTTAAAGAAGAGAGGGTTTGGGGTTGTTTTAAAGAAGAGAGGGTTTGGGTGAGTTTGGGGTTGTTTTAAAGAAGAGGGGGTTTGGGGTTGTTTTAAAGAAGAGAGGGTTTGGGGTGAGTTTGGGGTTGTTTTAAAGAAGAGAGGATTTGGGGTGAGTTTGGGGTTGTTTTAAAGAAGAGAGGGTTTGGGGTGAGTTTGGGGTTGTTTTAAAGAAGAGAGGGTTTGGGGTGAGTTTGGGGTTGTTTTAAAGAAGAGAGGGTTTGGGGTGAGTTTGGGGTTGTTTTAAAGAAGAGGGGGTTTGGGGTGAGTTTGGGGTTGTTTTAAAGAAGAGGGGGTTTGGGGTGAGTTTGGGGTTGTTTTAAAGAAGAGGGGGTTTGGGGTGAGTTTGGGGTTGTTTTAAAGAAGAGGGGGTTTGGGGTGAGTTTGGGGTTGTTTTAAAGAAGAGGGGGTTTGGGGTGAGTTTGGGGTTGTTTTAAAGAAGAGGGGGTTTGGGGTGAGTTTGGGGTTGTTTTAAAGAAGAGAGGGTTTGGGGTGAGTTTGGGGTTGTTTTAAAAAAGAGGGGGTTTGGGGTTGTTTTAAAGAAGAGGGGGTTTGGGGTGAGTTTGGGGTTGTTTTAAAGAAGAGAGGGTTTGGGTGAGTTTGGGGTTGTTTTAAAGAAGAGAGGGTTCGGGGTGAGTTTGGAAGTTTTTAGAGAAGAGAGGGTTTGGAGTGAGTTTGGGGTTGTTTTAAAGAAGAGAGGGTTTGGGGTGAGTTTGGGGTTGTTTTAGAGAAGAGAGTTTGGGGGGTTTTTTTAGAGAAGAGAGGGTTTGGGGTTTTTTTAGAGAAGGGAGGGTGGGGGGTTAGAAAAAGGGAGGCGTTGTTGTTTTTTTTTTTAGAAAAGGGAGTTTGATTTCTTTGTGGGAGCAGGTGTTTTTTGTGATTCGGGGATGTTTGGGGGATTTTGGGGGGTGGGGAGGTATGTAAGGGCTGGAATACTCAGCCATTCTGTGTATCATTGTTTTGTTATTTCTAATGAGGTTCCAATCTCACTCGAGGCTTCACTCACACTCAAAGCTTCAAGCTCCACTCACACTCTAGGCTTCACGCTCCACTCACACTCGAGGCTTCAAGCTCCACTTTACACTCGAGGCTTCAAGCTCCACTTTACACTCAAAGCTTCAAGCTCCACTCGCACTCAAAGCTTCAAGCTCCACTCGCACTCAAAGCTTCAAGCTCCACTCACACTCGAAGCTTCAAGCTCCACTCACACTCGAGGCTTCACTCGCACTCGAGGCTTCACTCACACTCAAAGCTTCAAGCTCCACTCACACTCTAGGCTTCACGCTCCACTCACACTCGAGGCTTCAAGCTCCACTTTACACTCGAGGCTTCAAGCTCCACTTTACACTCAAAGCTTCAAGCTCCACTCACACTCAAAGCTTCAAGCTCCACTCACACTTGACATCTCACACTCTCTACCCTACAGGATTACCTAGTCCTGGTGCCTCAGCATTACTATGAGGCGACAGTCTTACAAGACCGCATCAGCAAGCAGTGTCCCCTTGGCAGTGACAAAGGACCGTAAGTAGACCTTTCTACATCTTACCTCTCTCTCACTGTCCCTCTATTTACCTGCATACCAGCCTGCCTACCTCCCTCTATATTTCCAATCAATCTACCTATATATTTACCTGTATATTTACCTGTATATTTACCTATATATTTACCTGTATATTTACCTGTATATTTACCTGTATATTTACCTGTATATTTACCTGTATATTTACCTGTATATTTACCTGTATATTTACCTGTATATTTACCTGTATATTTACCTGTATATTTACCTGTATATTTACCTGTATATTTACCTGTATATTTACCTGTATATCTACCTATATATCTACCTCTATATTTACCTGTATATTTACCTATATATTTACCTGTATATTTACCTGTATATTTACCTGTATATTTACCTGTATATTTACCTGTATATTTACCTG
>OZ024766.1:6942607-6952607 GCA_964016885.1 Eledone cirrhosa
TGATGTTGGTTAACTGGAAAGTCCGTTGGAATGAATATCAAGCCACTACCTGCAGCCTCAGATATTCAGGACGTATCGGAGGGTTCTTGCTGTTCCAAGCAAGCATAACTTTTGAAGCGTTCCAAAAAGCGTGAAGGGGCCGATTTTCTTTAACCATCCCTGGAAACTTTTGGAGATAGTCCCCAGTGCGCCTATGACAATCGGGATCACTTTGACTTCATGGCAGTTCCAGATCCTTTTCACCTCCCACTTTAGGTCCTGGTATCGGTTAATTTTCTCCCTCTCCTTCTCTTGCACTCTCGTGTCGAAAGGGCAGGCCACATCCACAATCAGACACGATCTTTTTTCTTTGTCCACAACCACCAGGTCAGGTCTATTGTGTTCCAGTTTTTTGTCCGTCTGTATCCTAAAATCCCACAAAATCCCACAGCACCTTCACCTGATTGTTCTCCATCACCGTCTCTGGCCTATGCTCATTATTATTATTATTATTATTATTTTTCAAAAACAGGTGTGCAGGTTCCCAGTATTCCAACCCAGCAGGTTTTGACCGGATTGAGGCCGAAAGTGAGCCAAACCAGTTCAGAATAGCCACAGAACTGCCTCCAGATATATGGGACAAGTCAGTTGGTCTGGTCAAACTGAACAGCAGCATGGTGAGTATATTTACACGGGTGTGTAGATGCTACATAATCATATTTATTGAATAATACGTATTTCTGTAACTTCAGTGTGTGTGTGTGTTTGTGTATATATGTTGTTACAGCTCACACCTATGCAGGTTTAGCTGGCCTCCTCCAAGGTATATCTTGGTGGAGGTGTCTTGGGTGTTTTAATGATAGGGACCCCAGTCCTATCATGTTACAGCTCACACCTATGCCGGTTTTGCAGGCCTCCTCCAAGGTATATTTCGTTGGAAGTGACTTGGGTGATTTAATGATAGGGACCCCAGTCCTATCATCTCATTTCTACAGCTGAGTTAGATGTGAGTCCAGAAATAGCCGTCGAAACGGCTTGAGCTCTGCCGTCGGGGTCTTGAATATTTTCCTATATATATACTGTATTACAAGACCACGAAAAACATGGGTAGAGGTGGTGAGAGCTGACCTCAGATCGCTGAAGCTCACGGAGGAGATGATGAAGGACCGTGACGAATGGAAAGATGGTGTGCTGAAGAGGATCCATCCCACCCTTGCAAGCAGGGAAAAGCGGACATAAAATGATGATGATAACAACTTCATATATATACACACATAAATATATATATATATGGAGGCACATGGCTTAGTGGTTAGAGCATTGGCCTTGCAATCGAAAGGTTGTGAGTTCAATTCCCAGACCGGGTGATGTGTTGTTTCCTTGAGCAAGACACTTTATTTCAAATTGCTCCAGTTTACTCAGCTGTAGAAATGAGATGATAGGGACTGGGGTCCCTATCATTCCACTGCAAAGTGGTCGTGGAGGTGCCACGGCAAAAAAGCACCCAGCACTCACTGTAAAGTGGAGGTGCCACGGCAAAAAAGCACCCAGCACTCACTGCAAAGTGGTCGTGGAGGTGCCACAGTAAAAAAGCACCCAGCACTCACTGTAAAGTGGTCGTGGAGGTGCCACGGCAAAAAAGCACCCAGCACTCACTGTAAAGTGGACGTGGAGGTGCCATGGCAAAAAAGCACCCAGCACTCACTGCAAAGTGGTCGTGGAGGTGCCACGGCAAAAAAGCACCCAGCACTCACTGTAAAGTGGTCGTGGAGGTGCCATGGCAAAAAAGCACCCAGCACTCACTGCAAAGTGGTCGTGGAGGTGCCACAGTAAAAAAGCACCCAGCACTCACTGTAAAGTGGTCGTGGAGGTGCCACGGCAAAAAAGCACCCAGCACTCACTGTAAAGTATATCATCAACCTATGGTGATTTTATAATCAGGGCAAAGGCCTTATGTTCACCCAAGTCCTTATCTTTGCTCTGTATGTCTTTAACAGCCATTGGACATGTATGGACAGGTCAAGACTGGAGCACAGGTGCTAGTGGCCCATTATTATCAACCCAGCCAACCAGAGGCCAGAATTGAGGTGACCGTCTACTCCAAGGACAGAATATACACTGGTCAGTATTGCTGCTACTACTATTGCTACTGCTACTGCTACTACTGCTATTACTACTACTGCTTCTACTACTACTTCTACTACTACTACTTCTACTACTACTACTACTGCTGCTACTACTTCTACCACTACCACTACTACTACTACTACTACGACCACTAATATAACCACTACTACTACCACTACTGCTGCTGCTGCTACTACCACTACTATCACTACTACTACTACCACTACTACCACTACTACTACTATCACTACTACTACTACTACCACTACTACTACTACCACTACTACTACCACCACTACCACCACTACTACTATTACTACTACTACTACTACTACTACTATCACTACTACTACTACTGCTACTACCACTACTACCACCACCACTACTATTACTACCACTACTACTACTATTACCACTAACACCACCACCACTACTACTACTACTACTACTACTACTACCACCACTACTACTACTACTACCACCACTACCACCACTACACTACTACTACTACTACTACTACCACTACTACCAAACATTTTTTTTTTCTAGGGGCTTTGTGCTTTAATCAGCATATTAAAATCAATAGTTAAATTTTTTAGGGGTTTTGTCCACCCCTAACTGAATCCTGTTTTTCTATATTTTTAGGGTACCTTAGCGCACACTTCTGCCCAAGTCAGACCGGTTGCCGAGGGATAATCACTCTTGGTGACAAGGGACAGTACCATGCGGATATTATTGACCCAGAGTTGAAAATTAGTTTAAATTCTTCTAGTGATGCTGACATTTGGCTGGTAAGTTGAACACATGCTTTCTGTCTGTCTCTCTGTCTGTCTGTCTGTCTCTCTGTCTCTCTGTCCATCTCTCTGTTATGTGAGGTAAAGCCTTTACTGTGACAATACAATAGTATATATAGAGTTATGTAAATGTTATGTGAGATATTATGTGAGGTAAAGCCTTTACTGTGACAATACAATAGTATATATAGAGTTATGTAAATGTTATGTGAGATATTATGTGAGGTAAAGCCTTTACTGTGACAATACAATAGTATATATAGAGTTATGTAAATGTTATGTGAGATATTATGTGAGGTAAAGCCTTTACTGTGACAATACAATAGTATATATAGAGTTATGTAAATGTTATGTGAGATATTATGTGAGGTAAAGCCTTTACTGTGACAATACAATAGTATATATAGAGTAATGTAAATGTTATGAGAGATATTATGTGAGGTAAAGCCTTTACTGTGAAAATACAATAGTATATATAGAGTAATGTAAATGTTGTGCGAGATATTATGTGAGGTAAAGTCTTTACTGTGAAAATACAATAGTATATATAGAGTAATGTAAATGTTGTGCGAGATATTATGTGAGGTAAAGCCTTTACTGTGAAAATACAATAGTATATATAAAGTAATGTAAATGTTATGAGAGATATTATGTGAGGTAAAGCCTTTACTGTGAAAATACAATAGTATATATAGAGTAATGTAAATGTTATGAGAGATATTATGTGAGGTAAAGCCTTTACTGTGAAAATACAATAGTATATATAGAGTAATGTAAATGTTATGTGAGGTAAAGCCTTTACTGTGAAAATACAATAGTATATATAGAGTAATGTAAATGTTATGTGAGGTAAAGCCTTTACTGTGAAAATACAATAGTATATGTAGAGTAATGTAAATGTTGTGTGAGATATTATGTGAGGTAAAGCCTTTACTGTGAAAATACAATAGTATATATAGAGTAATGTAAATGTTATGTGAGATATTATGTGAGGTAAAGCCTTTACTGTGACAATACAATAGTATATATAGAGTAATGTAAATGTTATGTGAGATATTATGTGAGGTAAAGCCTTTACTGTGACAATACAATAGTATATATACAGTAATGTAAATGTATGTATATATATATGTATGTATATATATGTATGTATATATATATATATGTATATATATGTATGTATATATATATGTATATATATATATATATATATATATATGTATGTATATATATATGTATATAATTATGTGTATATATATATATGTATGTATGTATATATATGTGTATATATATGTATATATATGTGTATGTATATGTATTTATATATATGTGTATATATATGTATATATATACACATATATGTGTATGTATATGTGTGTATATATAATGTTTGGCTGGTAAGTTGAACACTTACATTTTGTTTTGGTGTCTGCCTATATATACATATATATATACACATATACATACATATACACATATATACACATATACATACATATACACATATACATACATATACACATATATATACACAGTCACACACATAAACACACACACACATATACATACATATACACATATATATACACAGTCACACACATAAACACACTCACACATATACATACATATACACATATATATACACAGTCACACACATAAACACACTCACACATATACATACATATACACATATATATACACAGTCACACACATAAACACACACACACATATACATACATATACACATATATATACACAGTCACACACATAAACACACACACACATATACATACATATACACATATATATACACAGTCACACACACAAACACTCACACATATACATGATATAGCAGCCATCTTCATCTTATTCTCGTTGTTCTCCTCCTCAGGATTATATTATGTTGGTACCTTTCAATAAATACGAACCAGACATGTTAGTTTTCCAACCAATCGACAAATCTGCGGACTTCCTCAGCGAATGTATCGATGACTCTCTAAACCTGAAGGTGGGAAAAGAGAAACTGAAGCTATGCCGTACTAGGTTGTTCGCCCTAACCACAGACTACAACAATGGAGCGTTGTCTTGCAAATGTAGTGTCGACGGGTCCCTGAGTTTTTCATGTCGCGCCTTCGGAGGTCAATGTAAATGCCGGCCGAATATAATCGGAAGGGATTGTTCGGCATGTCGGTCTGGGTTTTACGGGTTCCCGCATTGCAAGCGCTGTAGGTGTCGTGTCGGGAAATGTCACCCGGTTGATGGTACGTGCGTCTGCCCTCCGTTTGTTACGGGAGCGCAGTGTGACACCTGCGTGGAGCACACGTTCGGCTATGACCCTTACGTCGGGTGCCAGGAGTGTAACTGCCACTCGTACGGGGTCGTTGAGAGGAACTTGAACTGTTCCCAGCGAAACGGTCAGTGCAACTGCCGACCTGGTATCGAGGGAGTGCATTGCGACGCCTGCCAAATGGGGCACTACGCGTTCCCGCACTGCCGCCAGTGCGACTGCGAAGCCGTAGGCACTGAGGAGCAGATGTGTGACCAGGCGACAGGAAGGTGCCTCTGCAAGGAAAACACTGAGCGACCCAACTGTCGAACCTGCCGAGCAGGGGCCTACTATCTGGAGAAAGAGAACCCCAAGGGGTGCACCTCCTGTTTCTGCTTCGGAACGACGTCGAGCTGCGTCAGGTCAAACCTTAAGTGGGCCGAATTGTCCGACATGAAAAACTGGACTCTCCCCAACACCGTCGACGCCATCATCGAAGAAGGCTCGTCCGAGATTTCTGCCATCATCAACATCGTCCATGACGAGTCCAAGCCCCTCTATTGGTCAGCTCCGGCCAGATATCTTGGCAACAAGGTCACCTCCTATGGTGGACAGCTGAGATTCTCTGTGGAATATGATTCCTACGAGGACGCCAATGGCGATAACCAAATTTCCGAAGAGGCAGCTGATGTGGTCCTAATGGGCGGGAACATCAGCATTGTACACAGCATGGAACCAACCACCCATCAAACCGACTTTGCCGTTGAACTTAAAGAGGTAAGATTGCCATCTTCCTTCTTCCTTTGGTTTTTTTTTTTTATTCTTTATGTTGGGTGTATATATATATATATACATGTATGTTTGTGTGTATATATATATATATACATGTATGTTTGTGTGTATATATATACATGTATGTTTGTGTGTATATATATATATATATATGTATGTTTGTGTATATATATATACATGTATGTTTGTGTATATATATATACATGTATGTTTGTGTGTATATATATATATATACATGTATGTTTGTGTATATATATATATATGTATGTTTGTGTGTATATATATACATGTATGTTTGTGTGTATATATATACATGTATGTTTGTGTGTATATATATACATGTATGTTTGTGTGTATATATATATATATACATGTATGTTTGTGTATATATATATATATGTATGTTTGTGTATATATATATACATGTATGTTTGTGTGTATATATATACATGTATGTTTGTGTATATATAAATATATATACATGTATGTTTGTGTGTATATATATACATGTATATATATATACACAAACATACATGTATATAAATATATATACATGATGATGTATGTTTATGTGTATATATATACATGTATGTTTGTGTGTATATATATACATGTATGTTTGTGTGTATATATATATACATGTATGTTTGTGTATATATATATACATGTATGTTTGTGTATATATATATACATGTATGTTTGTGTATATATATATACATGTATGTTTGTATATATATATATACATGTATGTTTGTGTATACATGTATGTTTGTGTGTATATATATATACATGTATGTTTGTGTGTATATATATACATGTATGTTTGTGTGTATATATATATATATACATGTATGTTTGTGTATATATATATACATGTATGTTTGTGTATATATATATACATGTATGTTTGTGTATATATATATACATGTATGTTTGTGTATATATATATACATGTATGTTTGTGTATATATATATACATGTATGTTTGTATATATATATATATACATGTATGTTTGTGTATACATGTATGTTTGTGTGTATATATATATACATGTATGTTTGTGTGTATATATATATATATATACATGTATGTTTGTGTATATATATATATATATGTATGTTTGTGTATATATATATACATGTATGTTTGTGTGTATATATATACATGTATGTTTGTGTGTATATATATACATGTATGTTTGTGTGTATATATATATATATACATGTATGTTTGTGTATATATATATATATGTATGTTTGTGTATATATATATACATGTATGTTTGTGTATATATATATATATATATACATACATGTATGTTTGTATGTATATATATATATATATACATGTATGTTTGTGTATATATATATACATGTATGTTTGTGTATATATATATATACATGTATGTTTGTGTATATATAAATATATATACATGTATGTTTGTGTATATATATATATACATGTATGTTTGTGTGTATATATATATATATACATGTATGTTTGTGTATATATAAATATATATACATGTATGTTTGTGTATATATATATATATGTATGTTTGTGTATATATATATACATGTATGTTTGTGTGTATATATATATATATACATGTATGTTTGTGTATATATATATACATGTATGTTTGTGTATAAATAAATATATATACATGTATGTTTGTGTATATATATATATACATGTATGTTTGTGTGTATATATATATATATACATGTATGTTTGTGTATATATAAATATATATACATGTACGTTTGTGTATATATATATACATGTATGTTTGTGTGTATATATATACATGTATGTTTGTGTATATATAAATATATATACATGTATGTTTGTGTATATATATATACATGTATGTTGGTGTGTATATATATATATATAGAGAGAGAGAGAGAGAGAGAGAGACCACCTGTGACCCATTGGGTCACGTGTTCATTTCAAAATATTCTTTTAACCCTTTAATGTTCAAACCGGCCAAATCCGGCCAGAATTCTCTACCTCTCTCTGTTGAAACTAGCTGTAACTGGTTGCTCAAACTGATGTTAAGGTATTGTTTTCAAAATAAATACTTTCAAAATCTCATAGATTCGATATTATGTGAGGTAATTATGTGAGGTAAAGCCTTTACTGTGACAATACAATAGTATATATAGAGTAATGTAAATGTTATGTGAGGTAAAGCCTTTACTGTGACAATACAATAGTATATATAGAGTAATGTAAATGTTATGTGAGATACTATGTGAGGTAAAGCCTCTACTGTGAAAATACAATAGTATATATAGAGTAATGTAAATGTTATGTGAGATATTATGTGAGGTAAAGCCTCTACTGTGAAAATACAATAGTATATATAGAGTAATGTAAATGTTATGTGAGATATTATGTGAGGTAAAGCCTTTACTGTGACAATACAATAGTATATATAGAGTAATGTAAATGTTATGTGAGGTAATTATGTGAGGTAAAGCCTTTACTGTGACAATACAATAGTATATATAGAGTAATGTAAATGTTATGTGAGGTAAAGCCTTTACTGTGACAATACAATAGTATATATAGAGTAATGTAAATGTTATGGGAGATATTATGTGAGGTAAAGCCTCTACTGTGAAAATACAATACTATATATAGAGTAATGTAAATGTTATGTGAGATATTATGTGAGGTAAAGCCTTTACTGTGACAATACAATAGTATATATAGAGTAATGTAAATGTTATGTGAGGTAATTATGTGAGGTAAAGCCTTTACTGTGACAATACAATAGTATATATAGAGTAATGTAAATGTTATGTGAGATATTATGTGAGGTAAAGCCTTTACTGTGACAATACAATAGTATATATAGAGTAATGTAAATGTTATGTGAGATATTATGTGAGGTAAAGCCTTTACTGTGACAATACAATAGTATATATAGAGTAATGTAAATGTTATGTGAGATATTATGTGAGGTAAAGCCTTTACTGTGACAATACAATAGTATATATAGAGTAATGTAAATGTTATGTGAGATATTATGTGAGGTAAAGCCTTTACCATGAAAATATAATAGTATATATAGAGTAATGTGAATGCTAAAGCAAGACACTTTATTTCACATTGCTCCAGTTTACTCAGCTGTAGAAATGAAATGATAGGGACTGGGGTCCATATCATTCCACTGCAAAGTGGTCGTGGAGGTGCCACAGCAAAAAAGCACCCAGCCCACACTGTAAAGTGGACATGAAGGCGCCACGGAAAAAAAGCACCCAGCACTCACTGTAAAGTGGACGTGTAGGTGCCACGGCAAAAAAGCACCCAGCACTTGCTGTAAAGTGGTCGTGGAGGTGTCACGGCAAGAAAGCACCCAGCACTCACTGTAAAGTGGTCGTAGAGGTGTCACGGCAAGAAAGCACCCAGCACTCACTGTAAAGTGGTCGTGGAGGTGCCACGGCAAGAAAGCACCCAGCACTCACTGTAAAGTGGTCGTGGAGGTGCCACGGCAAGAAAGCACCCAGCACTCACTGTAAAGTGGTCGTGGAGGTGTCACGGCAAGAAAGCACCCAGCACTCACTGTAAAGTGGTCGTGGAGGTGCCACGGCAAGAAAGCACCCAGCACTCACTGTAAAGTGGTCGTGGAGGTGTCACGGCAAGAAAGCACCCAGCACTCACTGTAAAGTGGTCGTGGAGGTGCCACGGCAAGAAAGCACCCAGCACTCAGTGTAAAGTGGTCGTGGAGGTGCCACGGCAAGAAAGCACCCAGCACTCACTGTAAAGTGGTCGTGGAGGTGTCACGGCAAGAAAGCACCCAGCACTCACTGTAAAGTGGACGTGGAGGTGTCACGGCAAGAAAGCACCCAGCACTCACTGTAAAGTGGTCGTGGAGGTGCCACGGCAAGAAAGCACCCAGCACTCACTGTAAAGTGGTCGTGGAGGTGCCACGGCAAGAAAGCACCCAGCACTCACTGTAAAGTGGTCGTGGAGGTGCCACGGCAAAAAAGCACCCAGCACTCACTGTAAAGTGGTCGTGGAGGTGTC
>OZ024766.1:6965107-6970107 GCA_964016885.1 Eledone cirrhosa
TCTCTCTCTCTCTCTCTCTCTCACTCCTTTCTCTCTCTCTCACTCCTTTCTCTCTCTCTCTCACTCCTTTCTCTCTCTCTCTCTCTCCCTCGCTCCTTACTCTCTCTCTCTTTCACTCCTTTCTCTCTCTCTCTCTTTCACTCCTTTCTCTCTCTCTCTCTCCCTCACTCCTTACTCTCACTCTCTCTCTCTCTCCTTAATCTCTCTCTCTCTCCCTCACTCCCTCACTCCTTCACTCCCTCACTCCTTACTCTCTCTCTCACTCACTCCTTACTCTCTCTCTCACTCACTCCTTACTCTCTCTCACTCCTTACTCGCTCTCTCTCACCCCTTACTCTCTCTCTCTCACCCCTTACTCTCTCTCTCTCTCACCCCTTTCTCTCTCTCTCTCACCCCTTACTCTCTCTCTCTCTCACTCCTTACTCTTCCCCCCCCCTCTCTCTCTCTCTCTCTCTCTGTTTATCTATCTATCTATCTATCTATCTCTCCCTCTACAGAATGCCAATGTATGAGTGAAGGTTCTGTGACATGTGACTCCGATACAGGAGCTTGTATATGTCAACCCGGTTTCCGAGGGGTCAACTGTAGCCAGTGTGATGACGGCTGGGTCCATATACCCGGAAGAGGGTGCGTCAGTAAGTACCCATCAACTTCTGTTTTATCTTTTAATAAAATGTTATAGTTTGCTTGAAGCATTGTATAATAAAGGGAGTATAATAAAGGGGGTATAATAAAGGGAGCAATGGGGGACTGTGTCCCTTTTATATTATTTTGAATAAATAATTGTTTCTACGTTAGGCACAAGGCCAGCAATTACCCAGTAATTACTGTAGCATTACTGGTACTTTATTTTATCCAACCCCCGTAAGGATGAAAGGTAAAGTTAACCTCGGCGGAATTTGAACTCAGGAGTAAAGGGACATAACTCTATGCTGCAAAACATGAAATCTGACATTCTACCGATACTGAATAATAATTATTATTATTTCTACTTGTGCCTAAAGTAGAAACAATTATTATTTCTACTTTTAGCACAAGGCCAGCAATTACCCCAGTGCATTACTGGTACTTTATTTTATCGACCCCGTAAGGATGAAAGGCAAAGTCAACCTCGACGGGATTTGAACTCAGATCGTAAAGGGACGTATCTATGCTGGAAAGCATGGCGTCCGACCCTCTACTGATACTGTCAATCTACCGCCTATACTTTGAATAAATAATAAATGAATCTATAATATAATAAAGGGAGAAGTATGGGACTGTGTCCATTTTATATTATTTTATCCTGTTAGTAAAACAAGTTGGATTACTTTGAATAAATAATAAATGAATCTATAATATAATAAAGGGAGAAGTGTGGGACTGTGTCCATTTTATATTATTTTATCCTGTTAGTAAAACAAGTTGGATTACTTTCAATAAATAATGAATGAATCTATAATATAATACAGGGAGAAGTGTGGGACTGTGTCCATTTTATATTATTTTATCCTGTTAGTAAAATAAGTTGAATTATTTTGAATAAATAATAAATGAATCTATAGTATAATAAAGGGAGAAGTGTGGGACTGTGTCCATTTTATATTATTTTATCCTGTTAGTAAAACAAGTTGGATTACTTGGAATAAATAATAAATGAATCTATAATATAATAAAAGGAGAAGTGTGGGACTGTGTCCATTTTATATTATTTTATCCCGTTAGTAAAACAAGTTGGATTACTTTGAATAAATAATTGTTTCTACGTTAGGCACAAGGCCAGCAATTAACCAGTGTATTACTGGTACTTTATTTTATCGACCCCGTAAGGATGAAAGGCAAAGTTAACCTCAGCGGGATTTGAACTCAAACCGTAAAGGGACGTAACTATGCTAGAAAGCATGGCGTCCAACCCTCTACCGATTACTTTGAATAAATAATGAATGAATATAATATAATTTATCTACTAAATTTCGTAGCTGTTGATTAAACATAAATATTCTTATATATAATTGCTTCTACATTTTGGCACAAGGCCAGCAATTACTCAGTGCATTACTGGTACTTTATTTTATCGGCCCTGTAAGGATGAAAGGCAAAGTTAACCTCGGCGGGATTCGAACTCAGAATGGCAAGGGCCGTAACTCTATGCGTCAAGGCATAGCATAATGATTGCTTATTTTAAAATTCACTTCTTTTAGAATTTTCAAATGTCTACACTTCCAGTTAGCGTCCGTTATATTATAACACTTATTACATCGCTTATATAAATGTTATATATTTGCATCGTTATATAAGGTTTATATTTTCATAACATTTTAGTTTATTATATATACAGTTTATATATAATATCGTCTTTTTTAAATGTATCATGGATTACTTTACTGATTACATAAGACAGCATAATTTATCTACTAAATTTCGTAGCTCTTGATTAAACATAAATATTCTTATATATAATGATTGCTTATTTTAAGATTCACTTCTTTTAAAATTTTCAAATGTCTACACTTCCAGTTAGCGTCCGTTATATTATAACACTTATTACATCGTTTATATAAATGTTATATATTTGCATCGTTATATAAGGTTTATATTTTCATAACATTTTAGTTTATTATATATACAGTTTATATATAATATCGTCTTTTTTAAATGTATCATGGATTACTTTACTGATTACATACGACAGCATAATTTATCTACTAAATTTCGTAGCTCTTGATTAAACATAAATATTCTTATATATAATGATTGCTTATTTTAAGATTCACTTCTTTTAAAATTTTCAAATGTCTACACTTCCAGTTATTATCATCATCATCATCATCATTTTACGTCCGCTTTTCCCTGCTTGCAAGGGTGGGACGGGTCTTATTCAGCACAGCATCTCTCCACTCGTCACGGTCCCTCGTCATCTCCACCGTGAGCTTCAATGATCTGAGGTCTGCTCTCACCACCTCCGCCCATGTTTTTCGTGGTCTACCTCTACCACGTCTTCCTTCAACTGGCATTTCCTGGCACTTCTTCACCCATCGGTCATCTTCCATGCGCATCACATGTCCATACCACCTCAGTCTCCTCTCCCGTACACTACATTCTATCCCTCTCAGACACAGTTTCTCTCTCAACACATCACATGTCCATACCACCTCAGTCTCCTCTCCCGTACACTACATTCTATCCCTCTCAGACACAGTTTCTCACTCAACACATCACATGTCCATAACACCTCAGTCTCCTCTCTCGCACACTACATTCTATCCCTCTCAGACACAGTTTCTCTCTCAACACATTTATGCTGGGTCGTTCACGCACATTTACATTGCACATCCAATGGAGCATGCTTGCCTCATTTCTCTCCAGCCGTCGCATATCCTCTGCGGTTGCTGCCCATGTCTCACTACCATGCAGCATCGCGCTCCTCACACAGGCATCATACAACCGGCCTTTCGTACGCAGGGAGAAACCCTTCTTCGTCAACAGAGGAAGCAGCTCCCTAAACTTCTTTAGCGTCCGTTATATCATAACACTTATTACATCGCTTATATAAACATTCATATATTTGCATTGTTATATCATAACATTTATATTTTTTTCGGTAATTTTATTTTTTTTAGTATGTGATAAATGTACCAAGTTTTTGACTGATGAGTTGTATGAGTTAACCCGAAACATTACAGTCACAAAGCGAGAACTTCACAGTGTGACAGTCGGAGTCACAGCACTGAACGCTCTTCGAGACATTGGGCAATCTGTAAAGGAGTATCAGGTAGGACCTCGACACTTTTCACTGCCATTTACTTAATTGTTTCTACTTTAGGCACAAGGCCAGCAATTACCCCAGTGTATTACTGGTACTTTATTATATAAAATATTATAATAATTGTTTCTACTTTAGGCACAAGGCCAGCAATTACCCCAGTGTATTACTGGTACTTTATTATATAAAATATTATAATAATTGTTTCTACTTTAGGCACAAGGCCAGCAATTACCCCAGTGTATTACTGGTACTTTATTATATAAAATATTATAATAATTGTTTCTACTTTAGGCACAAGGCCAGCAATTACCCCAGTGTATTACTGGTACTTTATTATATAAAATATTATAATAATTGTTTCTACTTTAGGCACAAGGCCAGCAATTACCCCAGTGTATTACTGGTACTTTATTATATAAAATATTATAATAATTGTTTCTACTTTAGGCACAAGGCCAGCAATTACCCCAGTGTATTACTGGTACTTTATTATATAAAATATTATAATAATTGTTTCTACTTTAGGCACAAGGCCAGCAATTACCCCAGTGCATTACTGGTACTTTATTGTATCAACCCTGTAATAATTGTTTCTACTTTAGGCACAAGGCCAGCAATTACCCCAGTCTATTACTGGTACTTTATTTTATCGACCCCGTAATAATTGTTTCTACTTTAGGCACAAGGCCAGCAATTACCCCAGTGTATTACTGGTACTTTATTGTATCGACCCCGTAATAATTGTTTCTACTTTAGGCACAAGGCCAGCAATTACCCCTGTGTATTACTGGTACTTTATTGTATCGACCCCGTAATAATTGTTTCTACTTTAGGCACAAGGCCAGCAAATACCCCAGTGTATTACTGGTACTTTATTTTATCGACCCCGTAATAATTGTTTCTACTTTAGGCACAAGGCCAGCAATTACCCCAGTGTATTACTGGTACTTTATTTTATCAACCCTGTAATAATTGTTTCTACTTTAGGCACAAGGCCAGCAATTACCCCAGTGTATTACTGGTACTTTATTGTATCGACCCTGTAATAACTGTTTCTACTTTAGGCACAAGGCCAGCAATTACCCCAGTGCATTACTGGTACTTTATTGTATCAACCCTGTAATAACTGTTTCTACTTTTGGCACAAGGCCAGCAATTACCCCCAGTGTATTACTGGTACTTTATTTTATCGACCCTGTAATAATTGTTTCTACTTTAGGCACAAGGCCAGCAATTACCCCAGTGTATTACTGGT
>OZ024766.1:6985107-6987607 GCA_964016885.1 Eledone cirrhosa
CACAGTCCACGCTGTAATGTGGCCGTGTAGGTGTCAAGACAAAAAAACACACAGTCCACGCTGTAATGTGGCCGTGTAGGTGTCAAGACAAAAAAACACACAGTCCACGCTGTAATGTGGCCGTGTAGGTGTCAAGACAAAAAAACACACAGTCCACGCTGTAATGTGGCCGTGTAGGTGTCAAGACAAAAAAACACACAGTCCACGCTGTAATGTGGCCGTGTAGGTGTCAAGACAAAAAAACACACAGTCCACGCTGTAATGTGGCCGTGTAGGTGTCAAGACAAAAAAACACACAGTCCACGCTGTAATGTGGTCGTGTAGGTGTCAAGACAAAAAAACACACAGTCCACGCTGTAATGTGGCCGTGTAGGTGTCAAGACAAAAAAACACACAGTCCACGCTGTAATGTGGCCGTGTAGGTAACACGGTAAAAACCTCCCAGTCCACACTGTAAACGTGGTTGGTGTTAGGAAGGGCATCCAGCTGTAGAAAACCCGCCAGACAGTCCTATATGAGCAGGACAACAAATCTTGCCTCAAGTGGGAAACCTCCCATCCAAACCCATGCAAGCGTGGAAGATGGACGTTAAACGATGATGATGTATATATATATATATATATATATATATGTGTGTGTATATATATATATATGTGTATATATATTGTTATGCTTTGGGAGGGTCATGTTGCCAATAATATATATATATATGTATGTATATATTTATATATATATGTATATGTATATATGTATATGTATATATGGATATATATATATATATATATACACATATGTGTATATATATATATGTATATACATATGTGTATATATATATGTATGTATATATATGTATATGTGTGTATATATATGTATATATATATATATATGTACATATATGTGTATATCATTCATCATCATCATTTCATTTTACGTCCACTTTTCCCTGCTTGCAAGGGTAAGACGGGAACTGATTCTGGCTTGATTTCTACAGCTGGATGCCCTTCCTAACACCAACCTCATTTACAGTGTGGGCTGGGTGCTTGTTTGCCATGGCACCCCCACGACCACTTTACAGTGAGTGCTGGGTGCTCTTTTGCCGTGGCACCTCCATGTCCACTTTACAGTGAGTGCTGGGTGCTTTTTTGCAGTGGAATGATATGGACCCCAGTCCCTATCATCTCATTTCTACAGCTGAGTAAACTGGAGCAATGTGAAATAAAGTGTCTTGCTCAAGGAAACAACACATCACCCGGTTTGATGTGTTGTTTCCTTGTATATATATATGTGTATATATGTATATATATGTGTATATATGTATATATAATATATATATATACATACACACACACTTATATTTATATATATATATATATATATATATGTGTGTGTACGTGTGTGTATCATGATAAGGGGAGATAATTTGATTATAATTTGCTTCGTTTCAGAACTAGACAAGAGCCTTAAGAATGCTGAGGGTCTCGGAAATATGGTTGAAGAGATTAACAATGAGATAGCTGTCAAGCTGGAGCAATTTTATAATCTAGAGATGGGTAAGTTATACATACAAGCGTGTATACAATTTTCGCGGTCGTCAAATATGAAATTTGTAGTGAGGCATATGGTTATATGTTTGTTTTCTACAAATTTCATACTTGACGATCCAATATATATATATATATATATATATATATACACAGGGTGTCCCCAAAAAATGTATACATACTTTGATAACCTATACAGGCAATATTCATTAGAATGGTGTTGAAGTGTATACATTTTGGGGGGATATTCTGTGTGTGTGTGTATATATATATATACATAGACACATATACATACACACTAATAAATACACCTCATATAAGCACACACACACATATATGCACATATATGCATATAAATGCACATATACACATACACACACACACAATATATACACATACACACACATAAATACATACACATACATACACACACAATATATGCACATACACACACACATAAATACATACACATACATACACACACACATAAATACATACACACACACATAAATACATACACACACACATAAATACATACACACACATAAATACATACACATACACACACACATAAATACATACACATACACACACACATAAATACATACACATACACACACATAAATACATACACATACATACACATAAATACATACACATACATACACACACACAATATATGCACATACACACACACACACATAAATACATACACATACACACATAAATACATACACATACACACACATAAATACATACACATACACACACACATAAATACATACACACACACACATAAATACATACACACATACACATACATGCACACACATAAACACACTCACCACTCGTTCACCGATTCGAACTCACCGTTAATCATTCTAACCGTCTTCTTCTCCCGTAGAAAATTACACCGCTTCTGCTTCAGCCATTGCGATGGAAGCCATGTCTGCCAACGA
>OZ024766.1:7007607-7032607 GCA_964016885.1 Eledone cirrhosa
ATGTCATTGAGACACGAGTAACATAACAACGATTTCAACAGCAGCAATTAGAGATGAAATGTGTGTTTATTTTTGATGTAGTACAAACAATGTTTGTTTATTTATATGGTTGAAGTTACAGATAAAAAGAGGTTACAAAAGGGAATGTGCCATAGCGCCGTTAAGCCGGCGAGGCTAGGGGTGCAAATCTCACCGTTACATTATGCGTGTTGCTGGCTCGAAGTTTCTGGTACAAGAGAGAGATTCTTCAAATCTTCGCGGGGAATTTCTTCCTCAGGGCGCGTAGGGATACATTCTCTTCTACTGGCACTGATTGGCTGAACTGAGCCAAATCACGCACAGAGAATGTAGGTCACTACACCCTGCTTGCAAGGGTGGGATGGGTCTTATTCAGCACAGCATCTCTCCATCTACATTTGAGATAGGGGAGGAAAAAGTTGATTAAATCAACCCCCTCAACCCCAGTATATTACTGGTACTTCATTTTTATCGAACCCCCCCCCCCCCATAAAGATGAAATCACTTCTCTCTAGAGCTAACGACTTTGATATATTTATTTCAGCACCCCCACCCACCTTACCCCCAGGGCAGTGTGCTCTACCCAAGGTACCAACCACAGCTAATAAATACTCCGCCTCGGGTCACAGATTTGGGGCCACATCAAATGCCAGTCGCTTGGAGTTCACTAGAAAGAGGAAGAACAACAAAAAGTAAGGATCTCTTTTCCTGTTTTGTTTTTTTTTTATTTATATATGTGTCTATATCTATCTAGGGTGGGTAAAATTCCCGACATCCATGGGCGAGTTCTGTCCAGCAATCTCTGTCCCCCATTATCACTGGTTAACCTTGGTCTACCTCTTCCAGTGTGTCCATGTAGGGGTTCCCACATATATATATATCTATCTATCTATCTATCTAGGGCGGGTAAAATTCCCGACATCCATGGACGAGTTCTCTCCAGCGGTCTCTTTCCCTCATTATCGCTGCCATGTCCTGCGTCTCCAACAGACCAGTGTCTGTCCTTAGGGCATCAACATATGTTAACCTTGGTCTACCTCTTCCAGTGTGTCCATGTAGGGGTTCCCACATATATATATATCTATATATATATATAGGGCGGGTAAAATTCCCGACATCCATGGACGAGTTCTGTCCAGCAATCTCTGTCCCCCATTATCACTGGTTAACCTTGGTCTACCTCTTCCAGTGTGTCCATGTAGGGGTTCCCACATATATATATATTTATCTATCTATCTATCTAGGGCGGGTAAAATTCCCGACATCCATGGACGAGTTCTCTCCAGCGGTCTCTGTCCCTCATTATCGCTGCCATGTCCTGCGTCTCCAACAGACCAGTGTCTGTCCTTAGGGCATCAACATACGTTAACCTTGGTCTACCTCTTCCAGTGTGTCCATGTAGGGGCTTCCACAGGAGCACTGAGTGCAGAACATACACATACACACACACACACACAGTGTGTGTGTGTGTATGTGTATGTTCTTTCCTACACCATCTTGTTTGATGTAAGATGACGTAGGAAAGAACAAAGGAGAGGCACAAAACAAGGAAAAGAATCTCCAGTCACTGAAGAGGTCACAGAATGTGTGACGAAAGAACTTTGACAATATATGAACAACCGTCTGGTTGTGGAACCAACCAACCAACCGGAAATTTATAAATTCTTAAATTTATAAATTTAATTTATAATAAATTGGAGTGAAAGCAACTGGTGTGTGTGTTTCTTATTGGCAACATGACCCTCCCAAAGTATAACAATATATATATATATATATATATCATCATCATCATCATTGTTTAACGTCCATTTTCCACGCTAGCATGGGTCTGGATGGGAATTGTCCCACTTGAGGCAAGATTGGTTGTCTTGCTCAGGACTGTCTGGCGGGTTTTCTACGGCCGGATGCCCTTCCTAACACCAACCACGTTTACAGTGTGGACTGGGAGGTTTTTACCATGTTACCTACACGGCCACATTACAGCGTGGACTGTGTGTTTTTTTGTTGTGACACTTACATGACCTCATTTGTTTCGGATTGGATGTTGTGGTACCAACATAACTTTACATCAAAAGTGGTGGTGTGGATGGGGTGGGGGTAGTGGGACGGGGGTGTATTTTGTTAGAGCTGCCTACTGACTGTAGGTTTCGCTTTGTACTTAGGCAAGGCGGGTCTTCTGTATAACTGTGTAGCGCCAAAGATCTCGGTCCAGTGACATTGTCTTGGAGAGGTGTAAGTGTGTGAGGTCGGAATTTATCAGCTCGTCCCAGGTTTTACTGGGTCTGCCTATTCCGTGGCTACCGTCTATTTTTATTGCCCTGCACTTTTTTTTATACAGCTGTCGTCTTTCATGCGCATCACGTGACCGTACCAACGTAGCCTTCTCTCGAGTAAACAACATATATATACATATATATACATATATATATATATATATATATATATACACACACACACGTATATACAAATAAAAATATCTAACTCCTCTCCTCTTCTCTCTTCTCTCCTCTTCTCTTTCGACTTCAAGGACCAAAATCTCTCTAGAGTTCCAGACTATGGTACCAGATGGAGTGTTGTTCTATGGCTCTGATAAGCGCCACAACGACTTTATCAGTATCTACTTGAAGGAGGGCAAAGTGAAGTTTGCTTACAACTGCGGCAGTGGGACAGCTCTCCTACAGTCGATGAAGACATATAATGATGGGCAGTGGCATAAGGTGAGATTTTGTGGTGGTGTAGTGGTGTGATGTAGTGTGGTGTGGTGTGGTGTAGTGTTGTGTGTGGTGTGGTGTAGTGTAGTGTAATGGTGTGTGGTGTGGTGTGGTGTGGTGTCGTGTGTGGTGTAGTGTTGTGTGTGGTGTGGTGTTGTGTGTGGTGTGGTGTGGTGTTGTGTGTGGTGTGGTGTGGTGTTGTGTGTGGTGTGTGGTGTGGTGTGGTGTGTGTGTGTGGTGTAGTGTAGTGTGTTGTGTGGTGTGGTGTGGTGTGGTGTGGGGTGGTGTAGTGTGGTGTAGTGTCTGGTGTGGTGGGGTGTAGTGAGGTGTGGTGTGGTTACCGTTATGTATATATATATATACTTATACACATATATATACATACATACATACATATATATATATATATATACACACACATATATATATATACACACACACATATATATATATATATATATATATATATATATATATATATACAATATTAAATAAATGGAAACTATATTTATAAAACCATATTTATTTCATTATATATATTTCAGGGATATCATATTAAAAATACGGTATGCCTTCATCAGACAAAATACAATATAAACAGTCTTATAAATAGATAGATTTGACATACCTTACAACTTCAACTTCCATTTAAAAAGTTGATTTTAATGAAGGCATACCATATTTTTAATATGATATCCCTGAAATATATATAATGAAATAAATATGGTTTTATAAATATAGTTTCCATTTATTTAATATCGTAAATATACTCCAAATACTTGTTGAGTGCTTTATATCAGTTATAAATATTTACTCGTTGTAACCCAACAATTTAAATAAAACTTTGCATATATATATATATACACACACACATATATATATATACACACATATATATATATATATTCTCATTATTTTCTCTTTTCCTTCTATTCCTCAACAACAACAACAACAACACCAACGCCATCTCATGTTGACATTGTCCAGGTCTTAATAGACTTAACACACAACAACGGAACCATGTCCGTGGACAGAGGCACACCCATACGGGGCACTGCGCCGGGCAGAACCACATCTCTCGACATTCGGTTAATTTACAGCTTCGGAGGGCTCAGTCCTCAAAACCAGAAATTGGCCAAGAAAAACTTCAGGGTGAGTGTCTTCGCTGCAGATGAATCCATCTCTTTCTCTTCTTATATATAATAATTGTTTCTACTTTTGGGGGCACAAGGCCAGCAATTACCCCAGTGTATTACTGGTACTTTATTGTATCGACCCTGTAATAATTGTTTCTACTTTTGGGGGCACAAGGCCAGCAATTACCCCAGTGTATTACTGGTACTTTATTGTATCGACCCTGTAATAATTGTTTCTACTTTTGGGGGCACAAGGCAAGCCTAGTGTATTACTGGTACTTTATTTTATAGACCCTTTAATAATTGTTTCTACTTTTGGGGGCACAAGGCCAGCAATTACCCCAGTGTATTACTGGTACTTTATTGTATCGACCCTGTAGTAATTGTTTCTACTTTTGGGGGCACAAGGCAAGCCTAGTGTATTACTGGTACTTTATTTTATAGACCCTTTAATAATTGTTTCTACTTTTGGGGGCACAAGGCCAGCAATTACCCCAGTGTATTACTGGTACTTTATTGTATCGACCCTGTAATAATTGTTTCTACTTTTGGGGGCACAAGGCAAGCCTAGTGTATTACTGGTACTTTATTTTATAGACCCTGTAATAATTGTTTCTACTTTTGGGGGCACAAGGCCAGCAATTACCCCAGTGTATTACTGGTACTTTATTGTATTGACCCTGTAATAATTGTTTCTACTTTTGGGGGCACAAGGCAAGCCTAGTGTATTACTGGTACTTTATTTTATAGACCCTGTAATAATTGTTTCTACTTTTGGGGGCACAAGGCCAGCAATTACCCCAGTGTATTACTGGTACTTTATTTTATCGACCCTGTAATAATTGTTTCTACTTTTGGGGGCACAAGGCCAGCAATTACCCCAGTGTATTACTGGTACTTTATTGTATCGACCCTGTAATAATTGTTTCTACTTTTGGGGGCACAAGGCCAGCAATTACCCCAGTGTATTACTGGTACTTTATTGTATCGACCCTGTAATAATTGTTTCTACTTTTGGGGGCACAAGGCAAGCCTAGTGTATTACTGGTACTTTATTTTATAGACCCTTTAATAATTGTTTCTACTTTTGGGGGCACAAGGCCAGCAATTACCCCAGTGTATTACTGGTACTTTATTTTATCGACCCTGTAATAATTGTTTCTACTTTTGGGGGCACAAGGCCAGCAAATCACCCCAGTGTATTACTGGTACTTTATTTTATCGACCCTGTAATAATTGTTTCTACTTTTGGGGGCACAAGGCCAGCAATTACCGCAGTGTATTACTGGTACTTTATTTTATCGACCCTGTAATAATTGTTTCTACTTTTGGGGGCACAAGGCCAGCAATTACCCCCAGTGTATTACTGGTACTTTATTTTATCGACCCTGTAATAATTGTTTCTACTTTTGGGGGCACAAGGCCAGCAATTACCCCAGTGTATTACTGGTACTTTATTTTATAGACCCCTGTAATAATTGTTTCTACTTTTGGGGGCACAAGGCCAGCAATTACCGCAGTGTATTACTGGTACTTTATTTTATCGACCCTGTAATAATTGTTTCTACTTTTGGGGGCACAAGGCCAGCAATTACCCCCAGTGTATTACTGGTACTTTATTTTATCGACCCTGTAATAATTGTTTCTACTTTTGGGGGCACAAGGCCAGCAATTACCCCAGTGTATTACTGGTACTTTATTTTATAGACCCCTGTAATAATTGTTTCTACTTTTGGGGGCACAAGGCCAGCAATTACCTCAGTGTATTACTGGTACTTTATTTTATCAACCCTGTAATAATTGTTTCTACTTTTGGGGGCACAAGGCCAGCAATTACTCCAGTGTATTACTGGTACTTTATTTTATCGACCCTGTAAGGATAAAAGGCAAAGTTAACCTCGGCGGGATATGAACTCAAAATGGCAAGGGCCGTAACTCTATGCTAGAAAGCATGGTGTCCGACCCTCTACCGACACTGCCACTCCACCTTCTTATATATAATGATTAAAGAACTACGAGACTGTGTCCAGTTTATTTTATATCCTGTTATTAGAAGTTCAATTACTTTGAATAAATGGATCCATTCTTCAGGAATGGTCATGGAGGGAGAGCTTCAGGCCAGACTTGTACCCTTTCTCTCTCTCTCTCTCTCTCTTTCTCTATAAATCTTTCTTTATCCCTCTCTTTCTCTCTCTATCTTTCTCTATAAATCTTTCTTTATCCCTCTCTCTCTCTCTCTCTCTCTCTCTCTCTCTCTCTCTCTCTCTCTCTCTCTCTACCAGTCGCGCTCTCTCCCTCCTCCCCCTCTTTCTTTCTCTCTTCCTCTTTCTTTCTCTCTCTCCACACACAACACATGGAAACATTTTACTATGCTCTCCCTCTCGCTCGCTCCCTCCCTCTCTCTCCCGTCCCCACATCCCTCCTCCCTCTCGCATCCCCACATCCCTCCTCCCTCTCTCCCATCCCCACATCCCCCTCCATCCCCCCCACACCCCCCTCACTCTTCCCCCCCCCTCTTCCCGTCCCCACACCCCCGTCCCCACTCCCCCTCCTCCCTCTCTCCCATCCCCACATCTCCCATCCCCCTCTCTCCCATCCCCACCCCCTCTCTCTCCCCATTGCTCCATCTCTCTCCCTCTCTCCTCACACACACTCACACACACACACTCACACACACACACACACTCCACACACAGACATTTCACTATGCTCCCACTGACACCTCACACACACACTCTCTCTCTCTCTCCACAGGGTATAAACATACAGTTCATAGGCTGTTTAAAGAATATCAAGGCCAATAAAAGGAAGTTAGATGAACTACAAAGTCACCAACACAACATGGAGCCCTGTTCAGATAAGGCAGAGTTTGGTACCTTCTTCTCCAATGGTTTTGTCAAAGTTTGTAAGTAAATATTCTAATACTTTATCAATATTGTTTTGATATTGTATCGATATATATTATATTGATTCGATATTTTCCAATACTGTATCAATATTGTTTTGATATTGTATCGATATATATTTAATTGATATTATATTGATTTGATATTTTCCAATACTGTATCAATATTGTCTTCAATATTGTTTTGATATGTGATCGATATATATTTAATTGATATTATATTGATTCGATATTTCCGATATTGTTTCAATATTGTATTAATATTGTTTTGATATTGTATCGATATATATTTAATTGATATTATATTGATTTGATATTTTCCAATACTGTATCAATATTGTCTTCAATATTGTTTTGATATTGTCTTCAATATTGTTTTGATATTGTATCGATATATATTTAATTGATTTTATATTGATTCGATATTTTCCAATACTGTATCAATATTGTTTCAATATTGTTTTGATATTGTATCGATATATATTTAATTGATTTTATATTGATTCGATATTTTCCAATACTGTATCAATATTGTATCGATATATATTTAATTGATTTTATATTGATTCGATATTTTCCAATACTGTATCAATATTGTTTTAATATTGTATCGATATATATTTAATTGATTTTATATTGATTCGATATTTTCCAATACTGTATCAATATTGTATCGATATATATTTAATTGATTTTATATTGATTCGATATTTTCCAATACTGTATCAATATTGTTTTAATATTGTATCGATATATATTTAATTGATTTTATATTGATTCGATATTTTCCAATACTGTATCAATATTGTATCGATATATATTTAATTGATTTTATATTGATTCGATATTTTCCAATACTGTATCAATATTGTTTCAATATTGTTTTGATATTGTATCGATATATATTTAATTGATTTTATATTGATTCGATATTTTCCAATACTGTATCAATATTGTATCGATATATATTTAATTGATTTTATATTGATTCGATATTTTCCAATACTGTATCAATATTGTTTCAATATTGTTTTGATATTGTATCGATATATATTTAATTGATTTTATATTGATTCGATATTTTCCAATACTGTATCAATATTGTATCGATATATATTTAATTGATTTTATATTGATTCGATATTTTCCAATACTGTATCAATATTGTTTCAATATTGTTTTCATATTGTATCGATATATATTTAATTGATTTTATATTGATTCGATATTTTCCAATACTGTATCAATATTGTTTCACTCTCCTGTTTCTGTTCGTTCCAGATGATAAGTACCACATCGGTACTGACCTCAGTGTCACCATGGAAGTTAGACCAAGATCGATGTCGGGTGTCCTTTTTGCTGTTCATGGAAAGGAAGACTTTATGTTAGTGCAGTTGGTTAATGGAAAGGTAAGTTGTTTCAGGTTACACACAGACAGACAAAAACAAATAAACTTTTAGTACTTTTCTGCTCTACCGATTCTGCTGCCAATCAATTGCCCTGGATAAATTAATAATAATAATAATTGTTTCTACTTTAGGCACAAGGCCAGCAAATAACCAGTGTATTACTGGTACTTTATATAATTGTTTCTACAATAGGCACAAGGCCAGCAGGTACCCAGTGTATTACTGGTACTATATATAATTGTTTCTACTTTAGGCACAAGGCCAGCAGGTACCAGTGTATTACTGGTACTATATATAATTGTTTCTACTTTAGGCACAAGGCCAGCAGGTACCAGTGTATTACTGGTACTATATATAATTGTTTCTACTTTAGGCACAAGGCCAGCAAGTACCCAGTGTATTACTGGTACTTTATATAATTGTTTCTACTTTAGGCACAAGGCCAGCAAGTACCCAGTGTATTACTGGTACTATATATAATTGTTTCTACAATAGGCACAAGGCCAGCAATTACCCAGTGTATTACTGGTACTTTATATAATTGTTTCTACTTTAGGCACAAGGCCAGCAAATAACCAGTGTATTACTGGTACTATATATAATTGTTTCTACTTTAGGCACAAGGCCAGCAAATACCCAGTGTATTACTGGTACTTTATATAATTGTTTCTACTTTAGGCACAAGGCCAGCAAGTACCCAGTGTATTACTGGTACTTTATTTTATCGACCCCGTAATAATTGTTTCTACTTTTGGCACAAGGCCAGCAATTATACCCCAGTGTATTACTGGTATTTTATCTTATCAAATCCCCCCCCCCCCGTATGGATGAAAGACAAAGTTAACCTCGGCGGGGTTTGAACGCAAAGGGACGTAACTCTATGCTCCTTTTGTCCTCCTCAGGTACAACTTTCCTTCGACAATGGTAATGGCATTATAACAGCGTCCAGCCAACCCAAGCGGAACAACCAAATTTGCAATGGACAGTGGCATAAAATAAAAGGTTTGTTGGCTTTTCTACATTACTATCATTAGTTTCTCTCTCTCTCTCTCTCTCGCTCTCTCTCTCTCTATATATATATATATATATATATATATAAACAAGTTAATTTATTAACCTGCCATTGAACCACATTGGCATTTGGTTGGACAATACATGTGTCTCTTAGCGCCTGTGCGTGAAAGAACACATATCCTATTATATATATATATACCACTGCGATTCTGTGTTTTTTTCTCTCTCTCTCTTACTGTTCCCCCATTCTCTCTGTTTCTCCCCCTCTGTCATGTCCGTTAACTCTTCCTCACACTTTCACTCACTCACTGTTTTTCTCTCTCTTCTCTTCATTTCATCCTGCACACCACGAACGCTATTTTTCTCTCTCCGCACATAGCCTTCGCTCGTGTCGGGTCTGTTCTCTAAGCGCTCATATATTCACCTAGCTTATGCTAAACAGAATAATTTTTTAAGCTTGTTTCTGTCCCCTACGGTTAGCTATACTCTTTGTTGTTCTCCTGTCTCACTCGCTTTACGCGTTTTAATTGTCCTAATAACTTATTTTGGTTATTATTGCACCGACGTGAGATATATGATTTTTAATGCAATGAAATATCTATGATCGTCGGCAAATCACTGATGAGGGACTTATTTTATTACATGTTATCCATGTGCTACCTGCAGTATTTTTCTCTATATTAATATATATATATATATATATATATATAATGTCTGTTTGTCTATCGTCCCCTTTTCTTGTGCACCCTTGTGGCAAATAAAGAAATATATCTATGTGCCTCTCTGTCTGTCTGTCTGTCTATCTATCTCTTACTCACACTCACACTCTCACTCACACACACTCTCACTCACACTCACACACACTCTCACTCTCTCAATCACACACTCTCACTCACACTCTCTCTCTCTCACTCACACTCACTCACTCTCACTCACTCTCACTCACTCTCACTCTCACTCACACACTCTCTCTCTCACACTCTCACTCACTCACTCACTCTCACACACTCTCACACACACTCTCTCTCACTCACACTCTCTCACTCACACTCTCTCACTCACACTCTCTCACTCACACTCTCTCTCTCTCTCATTCACACTCACACTCAAACTCACACTCACACTCACACTCAAACTCACACTCTCACTCTCTCATCATCACTCACTCTCTCACCATCACTCACACTCTCTCTCACCATCACTCTCACTCTCACTCTCACTCTCTCACCTCCACTCAGTGTCCAAGTCAAAGACCATAGCCACCCTAGAACTAGATGGCGTCAAATTACCAGAATCAATAGGAAAGCTAGGGGCCTCTTCTGCAGACACTAACCATCCCCTCTACATTGGAGGAATCCCAGGTAAGTTCATTGGCTTTCTCTCTACTATATATATATATATATATATATATATGTATGTATATATATGTATGTATATATATATATGTATATGTATATATATATATATATATGTATGTATATATATGTATGTATATATATATATGTATATATACATATGTATATATGTATATATATATATATATGTGTGTATATATATATATATATATATATGTGTATATATATATATATATATATATATGTGTGTATATATATATATGTATATATATATATATATATGTGTATATATATATATATGTGTATATATATATGTGTATATATACATATATATATATATATGTATATATGTATGTATGTGTATTTATATTTATATATATATGTATATATATATATATATATATATGTGCGTGTGTGTGTACATGTGTGTGTGTATATATATATGCACCCATATACACACATATACATATATATATATACATATATATATATATATATATATATATATATATACACATACACATGTATGTATATGTGTATTCATATATAATATATACGTATCTATATATATATATATATATATATATATATACACATATTATATATATACATTCTCTAATTTCTCTTCTCTTCTCTTTCTCTTCTTCTTCCATCTTCTGGCACTGCCCCAGCTGGAGCCACACCAAAGGGCGTGCAGGCCACAACCCCCTACGTTGGGTGTATACGTAATATCAAGCTGCAAGACGTAACCGTGGTGCTGGCAGCAGGAGAACCATCCGGAGAACTCAAGTTCGGCTTCTGTCCCACCACATAGATTGGAAATGGGTGCGGAACCAAACCGGACCGGAACCAAACTAGTCCAAACCAGAATCAAACCAAACTAAACCAGAACCGAACCAAACTAAACCAGAACCGAACTAAACCCAAACCAAACTAAACCAGAACCGAACTAAACCCAAACCAAACCAAACCAAACCAAACTAAACCAGAACCGTACTAAACCCTAACCAAACTGAACCAAACCGAACTAAGCGTAGATGAAGAAGAGATTGAGGAGTGGAGAGGCGATGGTCATGACTGGATTGGTTTAGATTTTAATGAAGAAGAAAAAAAAAAAATATATATATATATATATATATATATATATATACATATATGTTAGGTAATTCCGAAGGAAAAGTAAAGGAGAAAAGAGTGCTCTATGTGTAAAACAGAGCTGTTTAATTAGAAAGTGAACAACACAAAATATAACTACTCCATTACCAAAGGTTTCTGGTTCCCAGACGATAATAATATACGTCTGGATCGGTCGTCAGACAGAGATGTTACCTGACGACCGATCCAGAAGTATATTTTTATTGTCTGGATTTCAGAAACCTTTGGTAATGGAGTAGTTATATTTTGTGTTGTGCACTAATTAAATATATATATAAATATATATATATAAATATATATATAAATATATATATAAATATATATATATAAAAGACGTAAAATAAGAAAATTTTAAAAAATTAAAAAAATTAACTTACTAAAATTTTCACTCCAACTAATTAGTTTCTGCAATTGCAATGGGATAAAGACAGTTATGTAATATAACTGTCGAGAATTCATTGTGTCATCAGAGAGTCTTTTCTCAGCTAAGTGTCCAGGCAATGCGCGGACACTGGGGACTCATATAAAAATAATAATAATTCGGTAGATGGAACAGCTAGCGGGGACTGGATTCCATGCACTGAAAAGCTCGCTGTCTCTGGTCAAGTGGCAGATTCTAAAGAATCAATCACAGTTCTATTTAAATTGTTGGGATACAACAAGCAAATATTTTTATAACTGATATAAAGCACTCAACAAGTATTTGGAGTAAACATACGATATTAACAAATGGAAACTATATTTATAAAACCATATTTCAAATATTATACATATTTAAAATAAAAATATCCAATACTAATATAAGTAAACAACTCCACTATCCGGGAGCTTCCAACAGTAATGGTTGCATTTTTTAAGGGTATGTCAATATTTATTTATAAAACTGATATATATTGTATTTTGTCTGATGAAAGCATACCATAATTTAACGTGGCATCCTTGAAATATGTATAATAAAATAAATATGGTTTTATAAATATCAAACCCATGCAAGCGTGGAACGATGATGATGATGAGTTTCCATTTGTTAATATCGTATATATATATATATATATATATATATATATATATATATATATATATATATATTAGTTATGTAATAAACAACATAAGTCAATTATTGGACTTTTCCGACGGAATTACTTCACATATATATATCTAGATGAAAATAATCTTGGACTTATCCAAACTGAATCAAAATCAATCCGAACCAGAACCAAACTAAACCAAACCTAGTCAAACCTAGTCTAAATAAAGAAGGAATGGTTGGGAGGAGAAGGGCATGTTTGGATTGGATTGGATGAGGGTCTTGATGAAGAAAAAATATATAGAAGTGAAATAAAAGAACTTAGTTTAAAATGAAATGAAATGTAAAAGAAAAAGTATAATTAAGACCCTAAAAGATAATTAGTGGAAGAATAAAAGATGAGATGATAATAATGATAATGATAATTGTTTCTACTTTCGGCACAAGGCCAGCACATACCCCAGTGTATTACTGGTACTTTATTTTATCGACCTCATAAGGATGAAAGGCAAAGTTTTTTTCTAATTCAGCCACAAAGCCAGCAATTTTGGGGGAAGGGAAAGTCGATTAAATTGACTCCAGTTCATTACTGGTACTTTATTTTATCGACTCAGTAAGGCTGAAAGGCAAAGTTAACCTCGCCGAGGTTAACTTTGCCTTTCATCTTGAAATACGCAATACATTATATATAAGAATATGTTTAATCAAGAGCTAAGAAATTTAGTAGATAAATTGCATAATTGTTTCTACTTTAGGCACAAGGCCAGCAATTACCCAGTGCATTACTGGTACTTTATTTTATCGACCCCCGTAAGGATGAAAGGCAAAGTCAACCTCGGCGGGATTTGAACTCGGATCGTAAAGGGACGTAACTATGCTGGAAAGCATGGCGTCCGACCCTCTACCGATAAATATTCATTGATGATTTATTCAAAGTAATCCAACTTAATAATGTGATGTAAAACAATAAACTAGACACAGCCACACAGTTCTCCAATCATTATATATATACTAGCATAAAAACCACCCTAGGGTGGTTTTCTGCTAGCATGTGTAGTGTGTATATTGATATTATACGCAGGTATATATACATGTAGATATGATACATCAAATAAAATCGTAACTGACAATATATAATACATAGAAATTGTACGAAGACTGTGTTACACTGTCTTATGTAATCAGTAACGTAATCCATGATACATTAAAAACAGACTATAATATATATCTGCTAGCATGTGTAGTGTGTATATTGATATTATACGCAAGTATATATACATGTAGATATGATACATCAAATAAAATCGTAATTGACAATATATAATACATAGAAATTGAACGAAGACTGTGTTACACTGTCTTATGTAATCAGTAACGTAATCCATGATACATTAAAAAAGACGATATTATATATCTGCTAGCATGTGTAGTGTGTATATTGATATTATACGCAAGTATATATACATGTAGATATGATACATCAAATAAAATCGTAACTGACAATATATAATACACAGAAATTGAACGAAGACTGTGTTACACTGTCTTATGTAATCAGTAACGTAATCCATGATACATTAAAAAAAGACGATATTATATATAAACTACATTAGTAGAAAATTATTGACAGAAAATTAGTATGTTTATTTAAGCGATTGTCAACCGGAAGTGTTGGTTGACATTTCAGAAATTTTAAAGAAGTGAATCTTTAAATATACAAAATATATTTAATCAAGAATAACGAAATTTAGTAGATAAATTATGTAATATTCATTCATTATTTATTCAAAGTAATCCAACTTATTTTACTAATGGGATAAAAAAAAAATAGACTGTACGCAGTCCCGCACTCCTTACTTTATTATAGTTTAGATTGTTACTGTTGGATTAGCAGTATTGGTAGAGCGTTAGACAGCATACTTTGCAATATATAGTTATGGCTCTTTATGTTCTGAGTTTGAATGTCACCGAGGTTTGCTTTGCCCTTCATTCTTACAGGGTTGATAAAATAAAGTACCAGTAATGCATTGGGGTTGATTTAATCGACTTTCCTCTTTCCTTCCCCCAGCAAAAAAAAAAAATTGGCCACTTTTTGCCTAAATCGGAAACCATTACTTTTACAGGGTCGATAAAATAAAGTACCAGTAATACATTGGGGTTGATTTAATCGACTTTCCTCTTTCCTTCCCCCAGCAAAAAAAAAAAATTGGCCACTTTTTGCCTAAATCGGAAACCATTACTTTTACAGGGTCGATAAAATAAAGTACCAGTAATACATTGGGGTTGATTTAATCGACTTTCCTCTTTCCTTCCCTCAGCAAAAAAAAAAAAAATTGGCCACTTTTTGCCTAAATCGGAAACCATTACTTTTACAGGGTCGATAAAATAAAGTACCAGTAATACACTGGGGTTGATTTAATCAACTTTTCTTTTACCCCTCCAAAATTGTTGGCCTTGTGTCTAAATCAGAAACCATCATCATCATCATTATAATTATTATTATTAAGAAGAAGAAGAAGAAGAGAAATAAGGATAATACTGGTAAGAAGAAATAAAAGAATATAATTGCAAAGAAATATTTGTTTTTTAAGTTTTATTGTTGTTTTTATTAGATGGGGGAGACATCTGCTCCTTCTTTCTGTCCAACACTCTCTCTCTCTCTCTCTCCTTCCCTCTCTCTACCCCTCTCTCTCTCCTTCCCTCTCTCTCTCTACCCCTCTCTCTCTCTCTCTCTCTCTACCCCTCTCCTTCCCTCTCTCTCTCTCTCTCTCTCTCTCTCTACTCCTCTCTCTCTCTCTCTCTCTCTCTCTCTCTACTCCTCTCTCTCTCTCTTTCTCTATCCCTCTCTCTATTTATGTACATCCCTCTTGTTTCGTGCTCCTCCTCTCTCTCTATATAAAGTAAGCATGACGAACAGACAGACAGACAGACAACAGGCAGGCAGACAGACACAGACAGACAGAGAAATAGACAGACAGACAGACAGAGGCAGGCAAGGATAATACTTTTATTAATGTATACATTATAATTTCTATTTTTATATATTTGTGTAACAATATGTGACATCAGACTCAGACTCAGAAGCTCCCGCGTCTTGCGACGCATGATGCAATCATAGTGTTCCACCGCGTTCGGTCAGCAGCCAGTTGCACAGCGTCCCGCCATTGTCTGTTTGTCGCTCGCAGGTCCCTCTCAACTGTCTGGCGCCAGTTCATTTTGGGTCGCCCTCTCCGTCTGCCTCCCTGTGGGTTCCATTTAAGTACTTGGTTCGCCAGTTGCACAGCGTCCCGCCATTGTCTGTTTGTCGCTCGCAGGTCCCTCTCAACTGTCTGGCGCCAGTTCATTTTGGGTCGCCCTCTCCATCTGCCTCCCTGTGGGTTCCATTTAAGTACTTGGTTCGCCAGTTGCACAGTGTCCCGCCATTGTCTGTTTGTCGCTCGCAGGTCCCTCTCAACTGTCTGGCGCCAGTTCATTTTGGGTCGCCCTCTCCGTCTGCCTCCCTGTGGGTTCCATTTAAGTACTTGGTTCACCAGTTGCACAGCGTCCCTCCATTGTCTGTTTGTCGCTCGCAGGTCCCTCTCAACTGTCTGGCGCCAGTTCATTTTGGGTCGCCCTCTCCATCTGCTTCCCTGTGGGTTCCATTTAAGTACTTGGTTCACCAGTTGCACAGCGTCCCGCCATTGTCTGTTTTGTCGCTCGCAGGTCCCTCTCAACTGTCTGGCGCCAGTTCATTTTGGGTCGCCCTCTCCATCTGCTTCCCTGTGGGTTCCATTTAAGTACTTGGTTCACCAGTTGCACAGCGTCCCGCCATTGTCTGTTTTGTCGCTCGCAGGTCCCTCTCAACTGTCTGGCGCCAGTTCATTTTGGGTCGCCCTCTCCATCTGCTTCCCTGTGGGTTCCATTTAAGTACTTGGTTCACCAGTTGCACAGCGTCCCGCCATTGTCTGTTTTGTCGCTCGCAGGTCCCTCTCAACTGTCTGGCGCCAGTTCATTTTGGGTCGCCCTCTCCATCTGCTTCCCTGTGGGTTCCATTTAAGTACTTGGTTCACCATTCTCTCCGGGGGAAGTCTCAAAGCGTGTCCAAACCAGCCCAGGCGTCGCTTGCAGATGGCAGAAGAGACTAGCTGCTGGTTGGTGCGGTTCCTGACTTCCTGGTTTGTTACATGGTCACTCCATTTAATCCCCAGGATCTTTCGCAGACACCTGGAATCGAATGCGTCCAACTTCTTCTCTTGGCTGGTCTTAAGGTGCCATGTTTCACTTCCGTACAAGAGTGTGGACAGCACGTTGCTGTTGTAGAATCTCATCTTTGAGTAAATGATTTGAGAGAGCGATCAGATCTAGTGTGTAGGAGAGGAGACTGTGCTGGTACAGACATGTGATGTGTATGGATGAACTGAGAGAGAAACTGGGGATAAGAGGGATCGGATGTAGTGTGTAGGAGAGGAGACTGAGCTGGTATAGACATGTGATGTATGTATTAATTGAGAGAGAAACTGGGGATAAGAGGGATCAGATGTAGTGTGTAGGAGAGGAGACTGAGCTGGTATAGACATGTGATGTGTATGTATTAATTGAGAGAGAAACTAGGAATAAGAGGGATCGGATGTAGTGTGTAGGAGAGGAGACTGAGCTGGTATAGACATGTGATGTGTATGGATGAACTGAGAGAGAAACTAGGAATAAGAGGGATCGGATGTAGTGTGTAGGAGAGGAGACTGAGCTGGTATAGACATGTGATGTGTATGTATTAATTGAGAGAGAAACTAGGAATAAGAGGGATCGGATGTAGTGTGTAGGAGAGGAGACTGAGCTGGTATAGACATGTGATGTGTATGTCTCAATTGAGAGAGAAACTGGGGATAAGAGGGATCGGATGTAGTGTGTAGGAGAGGAGACTGTGCTGGTATAGACATGTGATGTGTATGTATTAATTGAGAGAGAAACTAGGAATAAGAGGGATCGGATGTAGTGTGTAGGAGAGGAGACTGAGCTGGTATAGACATGTGATGTGTATGGATGAACTGAGAGAGAAACTAGGTGTAAGAGGGAGCAGATGTAGTGTGTAGGAGAGGAGACTGAGCTGGTATAGACATGTGATGTGTATGTATTAATTGAGAGAGAAACTGGGAATAAGAGGGAGCAGATGTAGTGTGTAGGAGAGGAGACTGAGCTGGTATAGACATGTGATGTGTATGTATTAATTGAGAGAGAAACTGGGTATAAGAGGGATTAGATGTAGTGTGTAGGAGAGGAGACTGAGCTGGTATAGACATGTGATGTGTATGTATTAATTGAGAGAGAAACTAGGAGTAAGAGGGAGCAGATGTAGGAGAGGAGACTGAGCTGGTATAGACATGTGATGTGTATGGATGAACTGAGAGAGAAACTGGGAATAAGAGGGAGCAGATGTAGTGTGTAGGAGAGGAGACTGAGCTGGTATAGACATGTGATGTGTATGGATGAACTGAGAGAGAAACTGGGAATAAGAGGGAGCAGATGTAGTGTGTAGGAGAGGAGACTGAGCTGGTATAGACATGTGATGTGTATGGATGAACTGAGAGAAACTAGGAATAAGAGGGAGCAGATGTAGTGTGTAGGAGAGGAGACTGAGCTGGTATAGACGTGTGATGTGTATGTATTAATTGAGAGAGAAACTGGGAATAAGAGGGAGCAGATGTAGTGTGTAGGAGAGGAGACTGAGCTGGTATAGACATGTGATGTGTATGTATTAATTGAGAGAGAAACTGGGAATAAGAGGGAGCAGATGTAGTGTGTAGGAGAGGAGACTGAGCTGGTATAGACGTGTGATGTGTATGTATTAATTGAGAGAGAAACTGGGAATAAGAGGGATCAGATGTAGTGTGTAGGAGAGGAGACTGAGCTGGTATAGACGTGTGATGTGTATGTATTAATTGAGAGAGAAACTGGGAATAAGAGGGATCAGATGTAGTGTGTAGGAGAGGAGACTGAGCTGGTATAGACATGTGATGTGTATGGATGAACTGAGAGAAACTAGGAATAAGAGGGAGCAGATGTAGTGTGTAGGAGAGGAGACTGAGCTGGTATAGACGTGTGATGTGTATGTATTAATTGAGAGAGAAACTGGGAATAAGAGGGAGCAGATGTAGTGTGTAGGAGAGGAGACTGAGCTGGTATAGACATGTGATGTGTATGTATTAATTGAGAGAGAAACTGGGAATAAGAGGGAGCAGATGTAGTGTGTAGGAGAGGAGACTGAGCTGGTATAGTCATGTGATGTGTATGGATGAACTGGGAGAGAAACTAGGAATAAGAGGGAGCAGATGTAGTGTGTAGGAGAGGAGACTGAGCTGGTATAGACGTGTGATGTGTATGTATTAATTGAGAGAGAAACTGGGAATAAGAGGGATCAGATGTAGTGTGTAGGAGAGGAGACTGAGCTGGTATAGACGTGTGATGTGTATGTATTAATTGAGAGAGAAACTGGGAATAAGAGGGATCAGATGTAGTGTGTAGGAGAGGAGACTGAGCTGGTATAGACATGTGATGTGTATGGATGAACTGAGAGAAACTAGGAATAAGAGGGAGCAGATGTAGTGTGTAGGAGAGGAGACTGAGCTGGTATAGACGTGTGATGTGTATGTATTAATTGAGAGAGAAACTGGGAATAAGAGGGAGCAGATGTAGTGTGTAGGAGAGGAGACTGAGCTGGTATAGACATGTGATGTGTATGTATTAATTGAGAGAGAAACTGGGAATAAGAGGGAGCAGATGTAGTGTGTAGGAGAGGAGACTGAGCTGGTATAGTCATGTGATGTGTATGGATGAACTGGGAGAGAAACTAGGAATAAGAGGGAGCAGATGTAGTGTGTAGGAGAGGAGACTGAGCTGGTATAGACATGTGATGTGTATGTATTAATTGAGAGAGAAACTGGGAATAAGAGGGAGCAGATGTAGTGTGTAGGAGAGGAGACTGAGCTGGTATAGACATGTGATGTGTATGTATTAATTGAGAGAGAAACTGGGAATAAGAGGGAGCAGATGTAGTGTGTAGGAGAGGAGACTGAGCTGGTATAGACATGTGATGTGTATGGATGAACTGAGAGAGAAACTAGGTGTAAGAGGGATTAGATGTAGTGTGTAGGAGAGGAGACTGAGCTGGTATAGACATGTGATGTGTATGGATGAACTGAGAGAGAAACTGGGGATAAGAGGGATCGGATGTAGTGTGTAGGAGAGGAGACTGAGCTGGTATAGACGTGTGATGTGTATGTATTAATTGAGAGAGAAACTGGGGATAAGAGGGATCAGATGTAGTGTGTAGGAGAGGAGACTGAGCTGGTATAGACATGTGATGTGTATGTATTAATTGAGAGAGAAACCAACAACAAACACCACCATCATCACAACCAACACCACCACCACAACCAACAACAAACACCACCATCATCACAACCCCCCCCCCCCCCCCCCCCGCACCACCACAACCAACAACAATCAACACCACCACCACCATCACAACCAAGACCCCCACCACAACCAACAACAATCAACACCACCACCATCACAACCAACACCACCACCACCACAACCAACAACAATCAACACCACCACCACAACCAACATCAAAACGCCACCACCAAAAAAAACAAAAACAACAACAACAGCAGCAGCTCAATACAACTTTTAATGTTCCAATACTAGAGAGGCATTCTGTCCACCACACCAACGCCATTACAGCAAGCCATCTAAAGTGGGAGGGACAGATTCCTGTGGAACACTGTAAATATTGCATTCATCTTGCCATATACACTTGGCTGCATTGGTTAACTGGGATTTCCGTCTGTGGTACTTGGAGCAGTACTCAGGTTTGGCAAGCTGAAAATAAATAATTATTAATAAATAATTATTTCTACTTTTGGGGGCACAAGGCCAGCAATTACCCCAGTGCATTACTGGTACTTTATTTTATAAAATACAAGAATAATAATTGTTTCTACCTTTTTAGGCACAAGGCCAGCAATTACCCCAGTGCATTACTGGTACTTTATTTTATAAAATATAATTGTTTCTACTTTAGGCACAAGGCCAGCAATTACTCCAGTGTATTACTGGTACTTTATTTTATAAAATATAATAATTGTTTCTACTTTAGGCACAAGGCCAGCAATTACCCCAGTGTATTACTGGTACTTTATTTTATAAAATATAATAATTGTTTCTACTTTAGGCACAAGGCCAGCAATTACCCCAGTGTATTACTGGTACTTTATTTTATAAAATATAATAATTGTTTCTACTTTAGGCACAAGGCCAGCAATTACCCCAGTGCATTACTGGTACTTTATTTTATAAAATATAATAATTGTTTCTACTTTAGGCACAAGGCCAGCAATAACCCCTGTGCATTACTGGTACTTTATTTTATAAAATATAATAATTGTTTCTACTTTAGGCACAAGGCCAGCAATTACCCCAGTGTATTACTGGTACTTTATTTTATAAAATATAATAATAATAATTGTTTCTACCTTTTTTGGCACAAGGCCAGCAATTACCCCAGTGCATTACTGGTACTTTATTTTATAAAATATAATAATTGTTTCTACTTTAGGCACAAGGCCAGCAATTACCCCAGTGTATTACTGGTACTTTATTTTATAAAATATAATAATTGTTTCTACTTTAGGCACAAGGCCAGCAATTACCCCAGTGTATTACTGGTACTTTATTTTATAAAATATAATAATTGTTTCTACTTTAGGCACAAGGCCAGTAATTCACTGGGGTGTATTACTGGTACTTTATTGTATCGACCCTGTAATAATTGTTTCTACTTTAGGCACAAGGCCAGCAATTACCCCAGTGCATTACTGGTACTTTATTTTATAAAATATAATAATTGTTTCTACTTTAGGCACAAGGCCAGCAATTACCCCAGTGCATTACTGGTACTTTATTTTATAAAATATAAGAATAATAATTGTTTCTACCTTTTTTGGCACAAGGCCAGAAATTACCCCAGTGCATTACTGGTACTTTATTTTATAAAATATAATAATTGTTTCTACTTTAGGCACAAGGCCAGCAATTACCCCAGTGTATTACTGGTACTTTATTTTATAAAATATAATAATTGTTTCTACTTTAGGCACAAGGCCAGCAATTACCCCAGTGTATTACTGGTACTTTATTTTATAAAATATAATAATTGTTTCTACTTTAGGCACAAGGCCAGCAATTACCCCAGTGCATTACTGGTACTTTATTTTATAAAATATAATAATTGTTTCTACTTTAGGCACAAGGCCAGCAATTACCCCTGTGCATTACTGGTACTTTATTTTATAAAATATAATAATTGTTTCTACTTTAGGCACAAGGCCAGCAATTACCCCAGTGTATTACTGGTACTTTATTTTATAAAATATAATAATTGTTTCTACTTTAGGCACAAGGCCAGCAATTACCCCAGTGTATTACTGGTACTTTATTTTATAAAATATAATAATAATAATTGTTTCTACCTTTTTTGGCACAAGGCCAGCAATTACCCCAGTGCATTACTGGTACTTTATTTTATAAAATATAATAATTGTTTCTACTTTAGTCACAAGGCCAGCAATTACCCCAGTGTATTACTGGTACTTTATTTTATAAAATATAATAATTGTTTCTACTTTAGGCACAAGGCCAGCAATTAGCCAGTTCATTACTGGTACTTTATTTTATCGACCCCGTAAGGATGAAAGGCAAAGTTAACCTCGGCGGGATTTGAACTCAGATCGTAAGGGGACGTAACTCTGTGCTGGAAAGCATGGTGTCCGACCCTCTACTGATACAATAATAATTGTTTCTACCTTTTTGGCACAAGGCCAGCAATTACCCAGTGCATTACTGGTACTTTATTTTATCGACCCCGTAAGGATGAAAGGCAAAGTCAACCTCGGCGGGATTTGAACTCAGATTGGCAAGGGCCGCAACTCTATGCGTCAAAGCATGGTGTCCGACTCTCTACCGATACTGCCAATCCAAAAAGAATAATAATTGTTTCTACTTTAGGCACAAGGCCAGCAATTACCCAGTGTATTACTGGTACTTTATTTTATCGACCCCGTAAGGATGAAAGGCAAAGTTAACCTATATATATATATATATATATATATATATATATACATATGTATTTGGGGGGGGGGGTGAGAAGGGGCAGGGTAAATAAACATCAACTTACCTCAGACGGGGTGTAAGGAAAGGGATACTTGTAGCTGTTACTATAGACCGTGCTGAAGTAGTTGAATGTGTGGGGCTGTTTATGGAGGGGTACCACACTCCCATAGCCCCTCTGTGGGGCTCCTGTGTCCCTGTGAATAGATAGGTAGACAGACAGGTAGATAGATAGATATATAGACATATAGACAGGTAGATATAGAGAGATAGATTTCTTTATTTGCCACAAGGGCGCACAAGAAAAGGGGACAATATAAAGACATATGGCGGGGATTTTACATACAATCATGTAAAAATATGCAACAATCAAAATCCCCAATAGGGGCGAGGCACCATAAATGGGTTGTTTAATACCCCGTAGATAGAACAACCCTCAACTCCAGGAGTGTGTTGTGCAAGTGCCCCTTTCTTCCTTCTGCTCTCTTCTTCAACCTACAGGTTTATATACAGAGAAGGCCCAATCACTCAGGCCATTTTTGCCACATTCACCCACCTTTCAGTAAATTTACTGGGGGCCAGTGCCTCTCTCTCCACCCTGATTCTCCTTCTAAAGTGGTACCTAAAGAAGGGAATGAGTTGTTGTCCGGAGAGAAAGGCATCTGTCCTCAGTCCTCTCAATCTCGTCCACCATATAACTTCTTTCACCATAGCCACCGTACAGAGGAAAACCGCCTCTCTTTCATTTTTGAAAGAAGCTGGCTAAAATTTTACGTCCACTTTTTCCCTGCTTGCAAGGGTGGGACAGGAACTGATTCTGGCTTGATTTCTACAGCTGGATGCCCTTCCTAACACCAACCTCATTTACAGTGAGTGCTGGGTGCTTTTTTGCCGTGGCACCTCCACGACCACTTTGCAGTGGAATGATAGGGACCCCAGCTCCTATCATCTCATTTCTACAGCTGAGTAAACTGGAGCAATGTGAAATAAAGTGTCTTGCTCAAGGAAACAACACATCACCCGGTCTGAGAATTGAACTCACAACCTTTTGATTGCAAGGCCAATGCTCTAACCACTAAGCCATGTGCCTCCAATATATTTCTTTATTTGCCACAAGGGCGCAAAAGATGGGGACAAATACAATTGGGGAGTTTACATACAAGGCATGTAAAAATGTATAACAAAAATAATGAATAAAACAAGCGAAATCCCCAATAGGGGAGAGGTGTTACAAATGGGTTGTAGTCACCCCGAAAAGAAATGTACAACCCTCATCTCCAGGAGCACGAAGCGCTCCTCTCCTCTCTTCCTCTTCTTCCTCGACCTACAGGTTTATATAGAGAGAAGGCCCAACCACTCGGGCCAACCTTGCCACATTCACCCACCTTATATATAAACTGATAGACAGATAGATAGATAGATAGATGGATAGATAGATATCTTTCTTTATTTGCCACAGGGGCGTACAAAAATGGGACATTACAAGACGTGACGGCAGGGGTTTTACATAAAATCTTTAACAATGATAAATAACAATAAACTATATAAAAATAAAACAATAGGGGGTAACGCTACTGCAGGGTTGTTTTAGACCCCGTGGATAGAACAACCCTCAACACCAGGAACACGTTTTGTAGGTGTTCCCGTCTTCCCTCTGTTTATCTTCCTCAACCTACAGGTTTATATACAGAGAAGGGCCCATTCACTCGGGCCATTCTCGCCACATTCACCCACCTTTCAGTGAATTTACTGGGGTGTAGCCCCTCTCTCTTCACTCTCACCTTCCTTCTGAAGTGGTACTTAAAGAAGGGGATAAGTTGTTGTCCGGAGAGAAAGGTGTTTGCCCTCAGTCCTTTTAACCTCATCCACCATATTACCTCTTTCGCCATAGCCACCAGGCAGAGGGAAACCGCCTCTCCTTCATTCTTAAATGAAGGCGGCGGGTTGATCCTCACGATGGACTCGGCTGACAACTGGATGCTTCCCACACGTGACAGCAGCTGTTCGACATAATTCCACAGGTTGGTCACCCCTGGGCACTGACAGATAGATAGGTAGATAGATAGATAGATAGAAAGATAGATAACTTTCTATTTATTTGCCACCAGGGCATCAAAGATTGGG
>OZ024766.1:7037607-7042607 GCA_964016885.1 Eledone cirrhosa
ATATACACACACACATATATATGTATGTGTGTGTGTGTGTGTGTGAGAGAGAGAGAGAGAGAGAGAGAGAGAGTGTGTCAATTCTACGCTGAATTCTCTTATGACACAACGCGACTTTTATATATAACGGCAGTTTTAACAAGGGAACGTAACTCTTCTTCGCTGTTTAAGTTTGTATTTTAGGGTTGTAGAGGTTCTCTCCCTTGCTGAATTCTTACACACATACATAGTCACACATACCTCCACACACACACATATATATATACACACGCACGAACTTTTGCATATCTGTTAGAACACGAAAAGTGTGAAACAACAGAATGTTCACTTTTCGTGTTCTAACATATATGCCTAACATCTTCATAAATTTTTCGGGGATAGCGTGGTGGTGGTGATCGTATGTCATTGGCTAATTTTCAACCAATCAGAGTAAGTGTTGATATATATATATCAACACTTACTCTGATTGGTTGTGGTTACCTCCGATTCAACCCGGAATAACGTATATATATATATATATATATATACTATTCCCCCTCTCTCTATATATATCTTACGCTTTCGCTTTACACTCCTCCCCTTCAATAACACATTTCCCCCTCTCTATATATCTCTTCCACTGTTACTTACGCCTGTTTCTCTCTATCTGTTCCGTCTCTATATATATATATCTCTCTTACTCTTTCGCTTTGCACTCCTCCCCTTCAATACCATCTCTCCCCCTCTCTATATATTTGTTACTCTATCGCTGCACGCTCCTCTCCTTCAATATATCAATTACACCCGCTTTACACTCCTTTATCCCCAGCGCCCCTATATATACACCCCCCTCCCGCATCTATATTTTAATGTTCCGTTGCACCGTGAATATATGTGTCTATATATATATACATATATATTGTATATACACATTCATGTATGTGTATACACACTCATGTATGTATATACACTGGTTTTATGTGTGTATTGTAAATTTGTACTGTTAAAACACGAAACTAACATTCGATTGACACTTTGATTACCTGTACAGGCAATAGTTATTAGAATGCTGTTGAAGTGTGTATATATTTTTGGGGGACATCCTGTATATACACACATTATATATAATACAATAAACAGATAAATACACACATATATATATGAGCTTATTTAATTATAAATATTGTGAATTTTTAACTCAGTTCAGTTATATATATAAATGGCTTCTACAGGACTAGAACTGTTTCATTCGAAAGAAATCATCATAATATTGAGAGGGGGGACTAGATAAAATATTTCAAATCAAATGTGTATAAGTTATAAGTTAAAATGTATAAATAGAGACGATAGTGGAGGTATATCTGTTTAGTGGAACAGTAGACGATAGAATTAAATACAGACGAGAATCTCCCTTTAATGAAACAGCAGACGATAGAATTAAGGCAATTTAAATTTTAAGCATTTGCATTTCATCGTTACGGGGTCGATAAAATAAAGTACCAGTAATACACTGTCACTATAAGTAGACGACTTTCAAATTGAATTGTTGGTTCCATTTCTTTAGTATTTTCAATTGTAGTTATCTACTTAAAAAGCGTTACACGGTTAGAGACATAATTGGTAAGTTATATCTTCCCTATTAAACCATTGCATTATTTCGCCTACAATAGAACAAAAATGAAATGTTCTTTAAAGAAACAGGAATATAACTTTATAAAAAAAAAAGTTGCATCCGCTTCTTTTATCATTGATAATTTTTTCGTTTTAATATTAATTGTTTTTTTGTAGTTGTTTATATTAAAAATCTTACTGTAATATTTACTTAAACGAAGGCAGACATCTAAACTTATAGATTAATCTTGAGCGAAGGACTAGATAAATCTCTCTCTCTCTCTCTCTCTCTCTCTATATATATATATATATATATATATATATATATATATATATAAACGAAGAATGATAACATTTCAAGCAAAGAGTTTAATTAGGTAATGACTTACAAATTTGTTTCAGTATATATTTAATATAATATTAATATATTTTGTAATATTATTAACTAATTATTATAATTAGCGCTTCAGGCTTTGTCTATATACTGAAACAAATTTGTAAGTCATTACCTAATTAAACTCTTTGCTTGAAATTTTATCACTCTTCGTTTTGAATTTCTCCTAAGTATTCAATACTCTGTTGAGAAATACATTTTACATAAACAGTCTTTGTACCATTTATACGGTATTAATTACTTATATTTATATATATATATATATATATATATATATATATATATATATATATATAGCGTATGATTAGAACTGTGTTTATTATTAATATTTTAATGGATTTAATGAAAAATTTTAGGTGTTCATATATATATTCTAAAACTGCGCGAAATCGTGAATCCGCGATAGTTGAACCGCCAAGTAGCGAGGTATCACTGTATATATGTTTAAATATATAGTGTAGCTGTGATGTATCTCGCGAGTGAATCGAGACCTGTCACTGATTTTGGTGTCCCCACTGCCGATGTGAATGAGCAACGCTGCACTTGTGAATTGGGTCTTGATGTTGCAGGCAGTTCATATACTTACAATGATGCGGTCCCACAAGCTTGTTCACATTCCTGTGCTAATAATCTAGATGGGCGTATTAAATTGGATGTGAAAGCAGCTTACCGGATGCGGAATCGGGAGAAGTTGAGACAAAAACAGGCCGATTATAGAGCTGTGAATTTTGCTAAATTAACACAAAAACAGGCCAAGTATAGATGTTCAAAACGGTATGAGTTGGCAAACAAGCAGGCCAAGTATAGATCTGCAAATTCAGCTATTATATCTCAAAAGCAAGCCGAGCGTAGAGCTTCTAAACGTACCGAGTTGGCTAAAGAGCAGACCAAGTACAGATCTGCAAATATCTTATTGCACAAATGTTGCTCCATTATTTTGGCAGTATTGGTAGAGGGTCGGATGCCATGCTTTCCAGCATAGTTACGTCCCTTTACGATCTGAGTTCAAATCCTGCCGAGGTTGACTTTGCCTTTCATCCTTACGGGGTAGATAAAATAAAGTACCAGTAATGCACTGGGTAATTGCTGGCCTTGTGCCTAAAGTAGAAACAATTATTAGATCTAATGTTGCAACGATACAGTTAAATGTTGTCTGTGTATTTTAAAAAAGATTTGCTTATAATCTTTTCAAATTTCATTACGCCAATGATTCAAGCTCAAATTGACATTATCTAAAAAATTGTACAAACAGCGGTGGATTAGCAGTAGTGAACAGATAAATCAGTCAATTTATTAAGATTGACTTGGCATCAATCAGCAAGACCTTCATTAGCTGCTCTCCAGCCATCTATTTAAAGCTGTATACATCTATGGTACGAATACACTTGGAGTTCGCGTCATCAGTCTGGAACCCCTATCTTGCTCAGAACATTGACCTCCTGGAAACTGTTCAGAGACATGCAACCAAGCGCATACCCTCCATCAGACACCTACCATACCCTGAATATTTTGCTTCCCTCTGGCAATGGACTTGGTAAACACCCACAAAGTTATTAACCATCCGACCAACAACAACCCCGAACACCTTTTTGATCTCCATGTGTCTAACACGTGGACATGCCTACAAAGTCAGAAAACAACACAGCTCCCATGACTTTAGGAAATATTTCTTCATGCTCAGAGTTGCTGAAGGATGGAACAAACTTCCTGCATCAGTTGTTAGCTGATGACACACTGCATCCTTTAAAACCATCATACATTTCGAAATACACCAAAACTACACCTGATGTCCCCCTTCCATACACATGCACATATGTGTATATCATGACTCATGCACTGTTCTTTTTTCCTGACGTTTTTATATTACCCTATGTATTATATATGCACTTTTGATGAGTTGTAGTGCACCTCAGCATTGTACACAATATTTTCATTATTATTATCATTATTATTATTACACTCATTGATCCATTTTGCACTAACTCTGCATCAAGCACCCTCACCTAAATATTAACCAATCAAGGATCCAATACAGCTATCTGTTGGATGAGTATTGTATAGTGCCAAAAACGAAACCAATCAGTTTAGCAGAAAGTTTCCAGACAAGAAACACGCATATTTTGCTATCCTCAAACACGTTTACACATGGCATGAAATATAACTAATCCGAGATGGCTAGGTTTCATCTTCTAACTGGATATACGAAATCCATTATGTCTTGACAACAACATGAGGTAACATTATGTTATTCACAGACACACTTTGTACACTGTTCCATATCAGAATGTATTTCCTTCGTCACATTCACAAACAGTATTGAAAATATGTTCTTCGGCAAATAAAAATGTTTTGTTCATAATATTTCAACTAGCGATTGCTCTACTCCACGCACGACCACCATAAATTAATGACCAGCTCAACACAAGTATTGGTAGAGCGTCAGACACCATGATTTGCAGTATTGTTATGGTCCTTTGCATTCTAAGTTCAAATCCTGCCGAGGTTAACTTCGACTTTCATACTTACTAATTCGATAAAATAAAGTACCAGTAATGGACTGCCGTAATGGATTTGTGCCGAAAAATAGAAACACTATTAATGTGCAATAAGAGCAAAATATAACGACATTGCTCAATTATTTTATCTAATGTTGTAATAACACAAGGAAATGTTGTTTGTGTATTTTTTTTTATATTTGCTCATAGGCTTTTACAATTTCGCTCAGCCAACAACTATTAAAAAGTGAGTTGCTTAAGATAACAATTTAATCACAAATTGTTGCTATCTTTTAATACACTCCAACAAGTCATCAAATTATGTACAATAAAAACAAATCTTATTAATTTGCTCAGGGAATATAAAGAAAATGTATATACACTGATAATTGCAATTGTATGTAAATATTTTGTTTTTGTATTGTTTATTTTATGTTTTCTATTATGTATAATATATTGATTTAATATTGATTGTTTTTTGTAGTTGTTTATATTAAAAGTCTGAAAATATTTTTATACAT
>OZ024766.1:7050107-7062607 GCA_964016885.1 Eledone cirrhosa
ACTAACAACACCACCACCACCACCACCACCACCACCACTAACACCACCACCACCACCACCACCACTAACACCACCACCACCACCACCACCACCACCACTAACACCACCACCACCACCACCATCACCACTAACACCACCACCACCACCACCATCACCACCATCACCACCACCACCACCACCACCACTAACACCACCACCACCACCATCACCACCACCACCATCACCACCACAACCACCATCACCACCACCATCACCATCACCACCATCACCACCACCACCACCACCACCATCACCACCACCACCATCACCACCACCACCACCACCACCACCACTAACACCACCACCACCACCATCACCACCACCACCATCACCACCACAACCACCATCACCACCACCATCACCATCACCACCATCACCACCACCACCACCACCACCATCACCACCACCACCATCACCACCACCACCATCACCACCACCACCACCATCACCACCACCACCACCATCATCACCACCACCACCACCATCACCACTAACACCACCACCACCACCACCATCACCACCATCACTAACACCACCACCACCATCACCACCATCACCACCACCATCACCACCACCACCATCACCACCACCACCATCACTAACACCACCACCACCACCACCACCATCACTAACACCACCATCATCGCCGCAGCCACGGCCATCACCATCAACACCGCCACCACCACTGCTACGCTCTCACACCTCCCCCAGCCCCTTCTATTCTAACGCTGCCCCTCGCTCCCTTCACTTTATCCTTACCCTCTCCCTTTCACTCTCCATTATTTTTTTTATCCCGCGCTTCTCTCCCAACCCCTTCACTCTATAACGTATTCTTTTAACATCACCACCCCTCTCTCTCTATATAACATACTCTTTCTTCCTTTCCTCATGCTACTCCCACCCCCTCTCTATAACATTTATTCCTTTCCCACCACTGTCTCTCTCTCTCTATAACCCCCTCTCTCTCTCTATATATAACCCCCTCTCTCTATAACCCCCTCTCTCTATAACCCCCTCTCTCTATAACCCCCTCTCTCTATATATATAACCCCCTCTCTCTCTATATATAACCCCCTCTCTCTATATATATATAACCCCCCTCTCTCTATATATAACCCCCCCTCTCTCTATATATAACCCCCCCCTCTCTCTATATATAACCCCCCCTCTCTCTCTATATATATAACCCCCCCCCTCTTTCTATATATATAACTCTTCTTTCTCTATATAACCCCCCTCTCTCTCTATAACCCTTCTTTCTCTCTCTAACTCTTCTCTCTATATATATAACCCTTTTCTCTCTCTTTATAACCCCCTCTCTCTCTTTATAACCCCCTCTCTCTATATATAACCCCCCTTTCTCTCTCTTTATAACCCCTTCTCTCTCTTTATAACCCCTTCTCTCTCTTTATAACCCCTTCTCTCTCTATATAACCTTTCTCTTTCTTTGTAATCCTTTCTCTCTATATATAATCTTCCTCTCTCTCTATAAACCTTCCCCTCTCTCTATAACCCTTCTCTCTATATATATAACTCCCTTCTTTGTCTATAACCTACTCTTTCTTCTTTCCCTCACGCTACTCCCATCCTCCTCCCACCACCCCCCCCGTACTATTTTATGCTTGCGCCCTTCCTTATTCCCACACTTTCCTCCACTCCCACCACTACCACACCCTCCTTAATTCACCCCCCGTCCTCCGTTTTTCCTCTATTCACGCCCTCCTCCTTCCTCCCATTCTCTCTCTCTATATATATATAGAGAGAGACAGAGTTCTCTACTCCCACTACTCCCGAGTCCTAATCTCCCACCCCGCTCTATATCTCCCCCCTCTCTCTATTCCTACTGCTACCACCTCGTTAACTGACCTTCCCACTCCTACAAACGTCTCGAACCCGCTTACTACAAACTATAGTAAACTTCTACACATGTTGTTTTTGAGCACACACTATACATATAAACATACATACATACATATATACACACTATACCTACATATATATATATATATACACACACACACACTATACATACATATATATATATATATATAATATATAAGAACAAAAGATGGTTAAAGGAGTTCCATGTATTTTATTATGCGCATTTCAAAAACAAATATCATCATGCAATAATATTTGTGTTTTCATCAGATAAGACATGATATGAAGGTTAAAAAACTCCCACAAACTGTAGAGTGCTTCTTATCCGATATCTGCATTGCTTTATTGTACTACAATAAAACTCACCTCCTACATATATATAAGTTTATCCTGGGTTTAATCGGAGGTAACCACAGTAAGTAAGGTACTGAATACATAGCCGATGATTTCTCCCGAATGAAACAGTTCTAGTTCTGTAGAAGCCTTTTCTATATTAAATATATATATATATATTATATATATATAATTCAAAATATTAATAAATTAATACGTTCACATAATATATATATATATATATATATATATATATATATATATATATATAGATGTGTGTGTGTAAATATGTGATAAGAACTTATGCGCATTAAGTGTCCACATAGTGTCCATACTTTGTGCGTATAGGTATATATATATATATATATATATATATATATATATATATACAAAGCGGTTTAATGTGTAAACATCATGTATACACAGGTTTTCACCCTCTTAAGACAGTTTTAATAGTGCTTAAAACAAACACGTCCCCACCGCCACCAGGAATAAGATTCGCTATTTATTTATAGTAACTTTTAGTTATCACTACTATACACACACACTCACACATATATATATACACACGTGTGTGTGTGTGTATATATATATACGGCATTGAGTTATATGTAATACAAAACACTTAGATTCTTAAATATGTCTAAGTGGTGACTTGTTAAACTCTTACCATAAACATCACTGACTGTATATATATATACAGACATAACATATATAATACATATACACATCACACACACATATATATATAATATATATACACGCATATATATATATACACCACACACATCGCACACATATATAATATATATACACACATATATATATATACACCACACACATCACACATATATATATATATATATATATATATATATATATATACACACACCACTCACATCACATATATATACACTACACACATCATATATATAGATATATATACACTACATACATCACATATATATATACATCATATATATATATATCATATATATATACACACCACACACATCACAAATATATATATACACACCACACACACACATATATATATACCACACACACACACACACACACACACACACATATATATATATATATATATATATATATATATATATATATATATATATATATACACACACACACACCTCACACACACACATATATACACTACATCACAGTGCGGACTATCTCTGTGGACATCAGATGCGGGAAGAAGTCTCCAGCAGTTTTGATTTCACTCAATCAGACGACTTTGGTAAAATACAAACATGTTATATATTTTTTTTATATATATATATACATTATATAGATTTATATACACGCGGTTGTGTGTGTAGAAAGGTTTCATTGAAACATGTGGCTCTGGTTGAAAACATCATATATAATGTTTTACATGGTACTTTATACATATATACACACTATATATATACTTATATATATATAATGTAGATTTATATACACCCGATCTTAGGTGTGTAGAATGATTTCATTGAAACATGTGGCTCTGGTTGAAAACATCATATATAATGTTTTACATGGTACTTTATACATATATATATACACTATATATATGCATCTATATATAATGTAGATTTATATACACCGGATCTTAGGTCTGTAGAATGATTTCATTGAAAGATGTGGCTCTGGTTGAAAACATCATATATAATGTTTTACATGGTACTTTATACATATATACACACTATATATATACATATATATATAATGTAGATTTATATACACCCGATCTTAAGTCTGTAGAATGATTTCATTGAAACATGTGGCTCTGGTTGAAAACATCATATATAATGTTTTACATGGTACTTTATACATATATATATACACTATATATATGCATCTATATATAATGTAGATTTATATACACCCGATCTTAAGTCTGTAGAATGATTTCATTGAAACATGTGGCTCTGGTTGAAAACATCATATATAATGTTTTACATGGTACTTTATACATATATATATACACTATATATATGCATCTATATATAATGTAGATTTATATACACCCGATCTTAGGTCTGTAGAATGATTTCATTGAAACATGTGGCTCTGGTTGAAAACATCATATATAATGTTTTACATGGTACTTTATACATATATATATATACACTATATATATGCATCTATATATAATGTAGATTTATATACACCCGATCTTAGGTCTGTAGAATGATTTCATTGAAACATGTGGATTTGTTTGAAAACATCATATATGTTTTACATGGTACTTTATACATATATACACACTATATATATGCATCTATATATAATGTAGATTTATATACACCCGATCTTAGGTCTGTAGAATGATTTCATTGAAACATGTGGATTTGTTTGAAAACATCATATATGTTTTACATGGTACTTTATACATATGTATATAATTGTTTTTACTTTTGGCACAAGGCCAGCAATTTATCAGTGCATGATTGGTACTTTATTTTATCGACCCCGTAAGGATGAAAGGCTGTAAGTTTATATACACCCTGGTGTATATTTGTAGAATAATTTCATTGAAAAATGTGCCTTTGGTTGAAAGCAACATCCCTTTGTATATATATATATATATATATATATATGGAAAGTTATATTTAAATTGTTGGGTTAACAACGAGTAAATATTTATAACTGATATAAAAGCATTTATAACTGATATCCCTGAAATATATATAACGAAATAAATATGGTTTTATAAATATAGTTTCCATTTATTTAATATCATATATATATATATATGTGTGTGTATATATATATATATATATACATTATACACACTGTTATGTGTGTAAAAACATTTCATTGAAAGGGGATAGATATATATCATATAATGTATGTATATAGTGATGTATGTTATGTAAAAAATGGTTAAAAGAATATATGTGTACATATATATATATTTGTGTGTGTGTGTGTATGTATAATAGTTTCTTTCTAACAGACGATCTTCTTTTCAAGAAATGTTATTTGTATATTTATATATATATACACTCGTCTGTATATATACACACTCGTCTGTATATATATACACTCGTCTGTATATATATATATATATATATATATATATATATATATATATATACTCGTCTGTATGTATGTATATTTTCACTGAAACAGACGATCTTGATAAAAAAAAAAACATTTCGTACATCGTAATATATATTTTTCTCTCTCTCCCGCCTCGATTTGTGTATATATATGTATATATGTCTATGTATATAGTGCATATGTATGTGTGACTATGTATAGATATTTGTGTGTATGATATATATGATATATAGTGTGTGTTTATGTATATATCTATGTATATACAGTGTCCCGCAAAAATGTATACATACTTTGATTACCTGTACAGACAATATTTATTAGAATGCTGTTGAAGTATGTATACATTTTTGGGGGACACCCTGGTCTATTTATATATATATGTATATATTTATTTATTCAAGTGTATATAATCTGTATTTAGACGTGTAACTGTTCATACATACACGTGTATATGTGTGTATACATATATATATATTTCACTGAAACAAGCGATCTTTGTAAAAACATGATTTCGTCATACATTTTCTCTGTGTATATATGTGTGTATATATATATATATATACACATCTCCCTATATACTTCTTTTATACACGCACGTGCGCATATTTAATTCATTGAACACTTTGTATTTTTTCTCCCTTCCGTTATATATGTTTTATCTACACAGATCTAACGAGTGTATATATATATATATATACACACACACACACGATTATGTATATATATACATGTTTATGTGTATATACACACACAATCTAACGAATGTATATATATATATACACACACACACATGTTTATGTATGTATGTTAAATATTTACACTAAAACCAGACGACATATTTTCTTTCCCCTCTCTCTGTCTTTCTTTCTCTCTATTTCCCCCTCTCTCTTTTCTCTGTCTATTTCTCTATTATTCTCCCTATATATCTCTCTCTTTCTCTATCACTCTCTACATTTCCCTCACTCTTTATTTCTTATCCTCTCTACATTTCCCTCTCTCTTTATTTCTTATCCTCTCTACATTTCCCTCTCTCTTTATTTCTTATCCTCTCTACATTTCCCTCTCTCTTTATCTCTCTACATTTCCCTCTCTCTTTATCTCTCTATATTTCCCTCTCTCTTTATCTCTCTATATTTCCCTCTTTCTTTATCTCTCTTTATCTCTTATTCTCTCTATATTTCCCTCTCTTTATCTCTTATTCTCTCTACATATCCCTCTTTCTCTCTACATATCCCTCTTTCTCTCTACATATCCCTCTTTCTCCCTCTACATGTTCCTCTCTATCTCTTAACATGCCCCTGTTTATCTTTCTACATTCTCATACCCTATCTCCGTGTCCCTCTGTCTTTCTCTTTCTCCGTGCCCCTTTCTCTCTTTACGTTAATCTCTTACTCTTTCTCCGTCTCCCTCTGTCTTTACGTTACTTCCTTTCTCTTTCTCCCTCTGTCTTTACGTTACTTCCTTTCTCCGTTTCCCTCTCTCACTTTATGTTACTGTCTTATTCTTTCTCCGTGCCCCTTTCTCTCTACGTTACTCTCTTACTCTTTCTCCATCTCCCTCTGTCTTTACGTTACTCTCTTACTCTTTCTCCATCTCCCTCTGTCTTTACGTTACTCTCTTACTCTTTCTCCGTGCACCTTTCTCTCTTTACGTTATTCTCTTACTCTTTTTCCATCTCCCTCTGTCTTTACGTTACTCTCTTACTCTTTCTCCGTGTCCCTCTCTCTCTTTACGTTACTGTCTTACCCTTTCTCCATCTATCTCTCTCTCTCTTAACGTGACTCTGTTACTTTTTCTCCATCTCCCTCTGTCTTTACGTTACTGTCTTACTCTTTCTCCATCTCCCTCTCTCTTTACGTTACTCTTTTACTCTTTCTCCATCTCCCTCTCTCTTTACGTTACTCTCTTACTCTTTCTTTGTGTCACTCTCTCTACGTTACTGTCTTACCCTTTCTCCATATCTCTCTCTCTTTACGTTACTCTCTTACCCTTTCTCCATCTCCATCTCTCTTTACGTTACTCTCTTACCCTTTCTCCATCTCCATCTACGTCACTCTCTTACTCTTTCTTTGTGTCACTCTCTATGTCCCTTATCTCTACATGCTTATCCTCTCACTCTCTCTCTCTTTACACATTTCTGTTTCTCTTTCTATGTTATACCTCGCTCTTTCTTTCTTTCACTCTCTCTTTACGCTCTTTCTTTCTCTCTCTCTTTACGCTCTTTCTTTCTCTCTCTCTTTACGCTCTTTCTTTCTCTCTCTCTCTTTACGCTTTTTTTCTTTCTCTCTCTCTTTACACTCTTTCTATTTCTCTGCGTTTTCTTTACGCCCCCATGCGCGCTCTCTCTCTCTCTTTACACTCTTTCTATTTCTCTGCGTTTTCTTTACGCCTCGCCCCCCCTATTCCCTCTCTTTCCCTCTCTCTTTACACTTTTTCATCGTCGTTTAACGGGTGTTTTCCCACTTGAGGCAAGAGTGGTTGTCTTGCTCGTATGGGACTGTCTGGCGGGTTTTCTACGGCTGGATGCCCTTCCTAACACTAACCACATTTACAGTGTGGGGCTGGGAGGTTTTTACCGTGTTACCTACACGGCCACATTACAGCGTGGACTGGATGTTGTGGTACCAACATAACTTTACATCGAAAGGGGTGGTGTGGATGGGGTGGGGATATATATATATATATATATATATAAGTTTTCCAAGAGATGTCAACATGAATGGACCTGTTATTTTTATCTAAAGACATGTTTTTCCAATTCCACCCCACCCATCCCTTCAATCTATCTAATTTTTCGTTCTTTCTTCTGATGAAGGACTAGCGTCCGAAACGTTGAGACCCTCTTCCTGCTATATCAAGTGTTAACCTAATATATCCCTTTCATATACTGTACCGATTGTGTTGTTATTTCTGTTTACCTTTTACATATATATATATATATATATATATATATATATATATATATATATCCTGGCTGATGCACAAAATAACCTCAATGGCGGTGCCCCAGCATGGCTGGAACAGGTAAAAGAATATATTTATATACACACATATAGACTGCCTACACTGTCAGGAAGGGCTCCAGCCGTAGAAAACCAGCGAGACACAGTCACCCAACCCAACTTGCCTCTAAATGGGACAAACCCCCCCGTCTAACCCATAATAGCGTGGAAGATAGACGTTAATCGATTATGATGGGGGGTCATTTTAACCGTGTCTAAATGATCACTTTACAGTGGTATATATATATATCTATTCTAAGGCGGGTAAAATTCCCGAGATCCATGGACGAGTTCTCTCCAGCGGTCTCTGTCCCTCATTATCGCTGCCATGAATAACTCAGAGCTGTATGGGAGCATCCCAAAAGTCAGCTCAAAAGTGACACAGAGGAGACTGAGGTTAGCTGGACATGCTCACCAACATCCAGAGTTGACATTGCACTCAGTGCTCCTGTGGGAGCCCCTACATGGACACACTAGGTTAGCTGGACATGCTCACCGACATCCAGAGTTGACATTGCACTCAGTGCTCCTGTGGGAGCCCCTACATGGACACACTAGGTTAGCTGGACATGCTCACCGACATCCAGAGTTGACATTGCACTCAGTGCTCCTGTGGGAGCCCCTACATGGACACACTAGGTTAGCTGGACATGCTCACCGACATCCAGAGTTGACACTGCACTCAGTGCTCCTGTGGGAGCCCCTACATGGACACACTAGGTTAGCTGGACATGCTCACCGACATCCAGAGTTGACACTGCACTCAGTGCTCCTGTGGGAGTCCCTACATGGACACACTGGGTTAGCTGGACATGCTCACCGACATCCAGAGTTGACATTGCACTCAGTGCTCCTGTGGGAGCCCCTACATGGACACACTAGGTTAGCTGGACATGCTCACCGACATCCAGAGTTGACACTGCACTCAGTGCTCCTGTGGGAGCCCCTACATGGACACACTAGGTTAGCTGGACATGCTCACCGACATCCAGAGTTGACACTGCACTCAGTGCTCCTGTGGGAGTCCCTACATGGACACACTGGGTTAGCTGGACATGCTCACCGACATCCAGAGTTGACATTGCACTCAGTGCTCCTGTGGGAGCCCCTACATGGACACACTAGGTTAGCTGGACATGCTCACCGACATCCAGAGTTGACATTGCACTCAGTGCTCCTGTGGGAGCCCCTACATGGACACACTAGGTTAGCTGGACATGCTCACCGACATCCAGAGTTGACATTGCACTCAGTGCTCCTGTGGGAGCCCCTACATGGACACACTAGGTTAGCTGGACATGCTCACCGACATCCAGAGTTGACATTGCACTCAGTGCTCCTGTGGGAGCCCCTACATGGACACACTAGGTTAGCTGGACATGCTCACCGACATCCAGAGTTGACATTGCACTCAGTGCTCCTGTGGGAGCCCCTACATGGACACACTAGGTTAGCTGGACATGCTCACCGACATCCAGAGTTGACACTGCACTCAGTGCTCCTGTGGGAGCCCCTACATGGACACACTAGGTTAGCTGGACATGCTCACCGACATCCAGAGTTGACACTGCACTTAGTGCTCCTGTGGGAGCCCCTACATGGACACACTAGGTTAGCTGGACATGCTCACCGACATCCAGAGTTGACATTGCACTCAGTGCTCCTGTGGGAGCCCCTACATGGACACACTAGGTTAGCTGGACATGCTCACCGACATCCAGAGTTGACATTGCACTCAGTGCTCCTGTGGGAGCCCCTACATGGACACACTAGGTTAGCTGGACATGCTCACCGACATCCAGAGTTGACATTGCACTCAGTGCTCCTGTGGGAGCCCCTACATGGACACACTAGGTTAGCTGGACATGCTCACCGACATCCAGAGTTGACATTGCACTCAGTGCTCCTGTGGGAGCCCCTACATGGACACACTAGGTTAGCTGGACATGCTCACCGACATCCAGAGTTGACACTGCACTCAGTGTTCCTGTGGGAGCCCCTACATGGACACACTAGGTTAGCTGGACATGCTCACCGACATCCAGAGTTGACACTGCACTCAGTGCTCCTGTGGGAGCCCCTACATGGACACACTAGGTTAGCTGGACATGCTCACCGACATCCAGAGTTGACATTGCACTCAGTGCTCCTGTGGGAGCCCCTACATGGACAAACTTGAAGAGGAAGACCAAGGTTAACGTATGTTGATGCCCTAAGGACAGACACTGGTCTGTTGGAGACGCAGGACATGGCAGCGATATATATATATATATATATATATATATATATATATCTCATCATCATCATTTTACGTCTGCTTTTCCCTGCTTGCAAACGTGGGATAGATATATAAGTTATTCCGGGTTGAATCGGAGGTAACCACAGTAGGTAAGGTACTCAATACATAGCAGAGTATAAAAGTTTTAATATAGAAGAGCTTCTACAGGACTAGAACTGTTTAATTCGTGAGAAATGATTTCTCACGAATTAAACAGTTCTAGTCCTGTAGAAGCTCTTCTATATATATAGAGAGAGAGACCGGGTGATGTGTTGTTTCCTTGAGCAAGACACTTTATTTCACATTGCTCCAGTTTACTCAGCTGTAGAAATGAGATGATAGGGACTGGGGTCCCTATCATTCCACTGCAAAGTGGTCGTGGAGGAGCCACGGCAAAAAAGCCCCCAGCACTCACTGTAAATGAGGTTGGTGTTAGGAAGGGCATCCAGCTGTAGAAATCAAGCCAGAATCAGTTCCCGTCCCACCCTTGCAAGCAGGGAAAAGTGGACGTAAAATGATGATGTATATATATATATATATATATATATATGGCAGTATCGGTAGAGGGTCGGACGCCATGCTTTCCTGCATAGTTACGTCCCTTTACGATCTGAGTTCAAATCCCGCCGAGGTTGACTTTGCCTTTCATCCTTACGGGGTCGATAAAATAAAGTACCAGTAATGCACTGGGTAATTGCTGGCCTTGTGCCTAAAGTAGAAACAATTATATATATATATATATATATATATATATATACACATATATATAGTTACGTAATAAACAACATAAGATAATAAGCTCTGTAACCTAGATAGAGCACTCTTTTTTTCATGGACCTTTATATATATATATATATATCGTAAATGTGCGTGAACGACCCAGCATAAATGTGTTGAGAGAGAAACTGTGTCTGAGAGGGATAGAATGTAGTGTACGAGAGAGGAGACTGAGGTGGTATGGACATGTGATGTGTTGAGAGAGAAACTGTGTCTGAGAGGGATAGAATGTAGTGTGCGAGAGAGGAGACTGAGGTGGTATGGACATGTGATGTGTTGAGAGAGAAACTGTGTCTGAGAGGGATAGAATGTAGTGTGCGAGAGAGGAGACTGAGGTGGTATGGACATGTGATGTGTTGAGAGAGAAACTGTGTCTGAGAGGGATAGAATGTAGTGTACGGGAGAGGAGACTGAGGTGGTATGGACATGTGATGTGTTGAGAGAGAAACTGTGTCTGAGAGGGATAGAATGTAGTGTACGGGAGAGGAGACTGAGGTGGTATGGACATGTGATGTGCATGGAGGATGACCGATGGGTGAAGAAGTGCCAGGAAATGCCAGTTGAAGGAAGACGTGGTAGAGGTAGACCACGAAAAACATGGGCGGAGGTGGTGAGAACAGACCTCAGATCATTGAAGCTCACGGTGGAGATGACGAGGGACCGTGATGAGTGGAGAGATGCTGTGCTGAATAAGACCCGTCCCACCCTTGCAAGCAGGGAAAAGCGGACGTAAAATGATGATGATGATGATGATGATGATGATCGTGTGCATATGTGTGTGACTGACAGGTAGCAAGATCAATTAGACTTGCCATTTGTCATATGTTACGTGGTTAACATCTGGAGACGCCAAGTGTATAAACCCCTCAGGAAGATTGTGTGTGTGTGTGTGTGTGTGTGTGTATCATCATTTTACGTCTGCTTTTTCCCTGCTTGCAAGGGTGGGACGGGAACTGATTCTGGCTTGATTTCTACAGCTGGATGCCCTTCCTCATTTACAGTGAGTGCTGGGTGCTTTTTTGCCGGGGCACCTCCACGACCACTTTGCAGTGAGTGCTGGGTGCTTTTTTGCCATGGCACCTCCACGACCACTTTGCAGTGAGTGCTGGGTGCTT
>OZ024766.1:7067607-7070107 GCA_964016885.1 Eledone cirrhosa
ATATATATATATATATATATATATATATATATATAATATAAGATCAAAAGATGGTTAAAAGAGTTCCATGTATTTTATTATGCGCATTTCAAAAACAAACATCATCATGCAATAATATTTGTGTTTTCATCAGATAAAACAGGAGAACATGATATGAAGGCTAAAAACACTTGTGGATAGTGCAGTTTTAAATCAACATTATATATATATATATATATATATATATATATATATATATATATATATATATATATATATATATATATATATATATATATATATATATATATATATATGTATGTATATGTATGTATGTATATATATATATATATATATGTATATGTATGTATCTATATATGTATATGTATCCTCATCATCACATTGGATTTATGTGTATGTATATATGTATATATATATATATATATATATATATACGTGAACGGCAAAGCATAAACGAACTAAGGAAAAAATTAGAGATAAGAGGGATCAGATGTTGTTTACTCGAGAGAAGGCTACGTTGGTATGGACACGTGATGCGCATGAAAGTCGATAGCTGTATAACAAAGTGCAGGGCAATAAAGATAGACGGTAGCCACGGAATAGGCAGACCTAGAAAAACCTGGGATGAGCTGATAAACTCCGACATCACACACTTACACCTCACCAAGACAATGTCACTGGACCGAGACCTTTGGCGGTACTCAGTAACAGAGAAGACCCGCCTTACCTAAATACATAGTAAAACCTACTCCAGCCAGTAGGCATCTCTAACAAAATACACCCCGTCCCACCACCCCCACCCCATCCACACCACCCCGTTCTATGTAAAGTTATGTTGGTGCCGCGCCATCCAGGCCGAAACAAATGAGATCGTGTAGGTGTCACGACAAAAAAACACACAGTCCACGCTGTAATGTGGCCGTGTAGGCAACACGGTAACATACAAATCTGAACACGAGAACATACAAATCTGGCGCAACTTTTCCATTTTAGCTTGATCGTAATTGAGTCACTCACCAAATGCATACATCTTTGCACTATAGATGATTGTGGACATCCACCGAGTGTTATGATGTGCACCAGGCAGCATCCAATGAATTCCACGAGGAGGCGTGATACCAAGCAAGATCAACATCAACTCGGCACACTCTCTGTAGTTGTCCCGTGGAAGAGAACTAATTTTCCCATCGTCGGATGTCAGCAAATCTTGGAGGAACTCGATGTTCTCAGAACACAGACGCTTGAGTCTCCAGTCGACAATGTTCAATGTTTTAAAGTTGGTCTTGTCCGTGAGTGACACCCAATCTTTTTTTAACTCCTTGAACCCTGGGGTGTCTGGACTGGACATTGCTCCGAATAGTTGTTGCCACACTGCACACAAGATATGCTCCATAACATGGTGCCGACAAGCAAAATGAAACACCTTTTAGTTGAGCATCTCTTCTAGTTTCACGCAGGTACCATTTTTCCATCCAGAATTCGAAGCAGTTGTGTCGAAGACCAAGCCCACCACAGACCCATCAACATTCCAATCTTTAACAAGATCAAATGATGCTTTGGTTTGGGTGGTTCCAGTGCCATCAGGAATTATGGGAACACCGAGGAGTTTACCTTCTCTGAAGTCCGGATTTCCAGCAACTAACACACCTAGTCTCTCGTGGTCACCAGGAATTATTTTGCCATCCCAATGCAAGATAACAAAGTCTGGTACAGCAAATTGTTCCTTTATGTGTTCAGCCCCCACAGTTCTGATCTTCTTAGCTGCACGTCTGCTACTATTCTTGGAGAGAGTTGTGGCCTCTATGTCAGTCCCACCCTCAGAAATAATCGATGCCATAAATGCTGTTCTCTGGCCCAGTCGTCAGGTTTAAACGATCAGCCATTAGAGAAATTTTTGGACTTTGAAATGGATTCTTTGGGAGTTCCAGCTGGGTTTTTCGTTTCTTGTCTGACTTTGAGCTGTCTCTGGGTGGGTTTGAGGCCTGAAATTCAGGGTCCTGTTCATCTTCAGTTTCATCATTGGTTGACCTTGAATCACCCAGTTCATTACGTGGAAGTTGTGCTCCTACAGGTCCTGACAAACGCTTTCTATGGTTGTTTGACTCTCGACGAGCCACAGAAACCTGATCACGCTTAAACTTTGAAGATACCTTTTTCTGGTAACCCTTGTCTTCAGCACCCAGAGATACTTCTTTCTGGTAACCCTTGTCTTCAGCACCCAGAGATACTTCTTTCTGGTAACCCTTGTCTTCAGCACCCAGAGATACTTCTTTCTGGTAACCCTTGTCTTCAGCACCCAGAGATACTTCTTTTCTGGTAACCCTTGTCTTCAGCACCCAGAGATACTTCTTTCTGGTAACCCTTGTCTTCAGCACCCAGAGATACTTTTTTTCTGGTAACCCTTGTCTTCAGCACCCAGAGATACTTCTTTCTGGTAACCCTTGTCTTCAGCACCCAGAGATACTTCTTTCTGGTAACCCTTGTCTTCAGCACCCAGAGA
>OZ024766.1:7075107-7087607 GCA_964016885.1 Eledone cirrhosa
GGATGGCATGCCAATCCTTATTAAGCTAACAGGCGTCTATAAAATCAGTGGGGGTCAGTCATGGTAGATAGATTTAAAGGATGGGAGATTCTTAAAAGCTAAATTCTTTACTAAGTGACAAGGTTGAGAAAATTCTGTAGACAAATTCAAAATATTGCGTGCATATCTTACTATTGTCGTCAAATTTCTCTTAAACTATTCAACTATATGCCAAAATCAACAGACCCATTCACAAAACACACTCACTCATACACTGGCGCGCACCCATACACACCCACATACACATACACGCATATATATATATAAATATATATATATATACATATATATACATACATACATATACATATATATATATATATATATATCTAAGGCGGGTAAAATTCCCGAGATCCATGGACGAGTTCTCTCCAGCGGTCTCTGTCCCTCATTATCGCTGCCATATCCTGCATCTCCAACAGACCAGTGTCTGTCCTTAGGGCATCAACATATGTTAACCTTGGTCTTCCTCTTCTAGTGTGTCCATGTAGGGGCTCCCACAGGAGCACTGAGTGCAATGTCAACTCTGGATGTCGGTGAGCATGTCCAGCCAACCTCAGTCTCCTCTGTGTCACTTTTGAGCTGACTTTTGGGAGGCTCCCATACAGCTCTGAGTTTTTCATCCTCAGCATTCTCGTGTAGCACCCATCCACCATCTGAGTGAGTTTCTTGGTCAGTGTCCATATATACACATACATACATATATATATATATACACACACACACACATATACATATACATATATAAGTATACACCATATATACACACATATATACATATATATATATATATATACACATATATATATATAGAGAGAGAGAGAGAATTAGTATATTTACCAACATATGCGTACAGGTGTACACCAATGCTAGCAAATACATAAGTTATGTCATAGTACCTAGGTGGTTCAATGCATTTTTAAAATTTTCTTTGTCTTTCATATATATATATATATCATCATCATCATCATCATTTTACGTCCACTTTTTCCCTACTTGCAAGGGTGGGACGGGAAGGGTGGGACGGGAACTGATTCTGGCTTGATTTCTACAGCTGGATGCCCTTCCTAACACCAACCTCATTTACAGTGAGTGCTGGGTGCTTTTTTTGCCGTGGCACCTCCACGACCACTTTGCAGTGGAATGATATGGACCCCAGTCCCTATCATCTCATTTCTACAGCTGAGTAAACTGGAGCAATGTGAAATAAAGTGTCTTGCTCAAGGAAACAACACATCACCCGGTCTGAGAATTGAACTCACAACCATTCGATTGCAAGGCCAATGTTCTAACCACTAAGCCATGTACCTCCATTGGGTCAGTGTCCATATATACACATACATACATATATATATATACACACACACACACACATATACACACATATACATATATAAGTATACACCATATATACACACATATATATATATACACATATACATACACACATACATATACATACATACACACATACATCTCCCTTTCCTTTAAATATATCTACCATGACTGACCCCCACCGATTTTATAGACGCCTGTTAGCTTAATAAGGATTGGCATGCCATCCTGAACCTGTTTATAGAATTCTTCCTGCCTTTGTTACTCTAAAAATAAAAATAAACTATAGCTTTGTTGAATTAGCTGGGTGAATGTGGCGAGAATGGCTCGTGTGAATGGGCCTACTCTGACCATGCGCCTATAGGCTAGCTAACTTGAGGAGAGGGGTGCTCTCCCTGGGTGCCCTAGAAGCGCAGGGTGGTTCAGGATTGGTGGGGTACCCGAGTCACCCCAGGGTCGTCCACCCCCTATCGGGGAATTTATTTTGTTATATTTATGCATAGTTTATTTTATATTTGCATATCTTCATTGTTAAATTAGTCTTGCCATTGTGCACTTTTACTCGACCTTATTGTAAACCCCCCACTGTCCCTGTCTTTGTATTGTCCCCTTGTGGCTAATAAATCGTCGTCTGTATTTCAGTTGAAGCCCACCTAACATATGAACTCAAAACCCCTCACAGGAACCTCAGATATGAGAATAGTGTGGCAACCAGAGCAATTACCTGGTCCCCGGATGGTACTTACTTTGCCTGGTCCTGTGGTAAGGGTTACGTGGTGGTCTGCCCTTGGGATTCTCAACACAACAAACTGTAAGTTGAACCCTGCATATGTTTGTGCACAAAATCGCATGCCAAGAAGTGGCTGATAATGTAAAGATGCACTTGTGGTTTTTTTTATATATAGAGAAAGGGATGGGTTAAAATATATATATATAGAGAGAGAGGGGGTTAAATATATATATATATATATATATATATATATATATAGAGGGGGGGGTTAAATGTATGTATATATATATATAGAGAGAGAGAGGGGGTTAAATGTATATATAGAGAGAGGGGGTTAAATATATATAGAGAGAGATAGGGGTTTTATAATATAGAGAAAGGAGGGTTAAATATATATATATATATATATATATAGCGAGAGGGGGTTAAATGTATATATATAGAGAAGAGGTTAAATATATATAGAGAGAGATAGGGGGTTTATAATATAGAGAAAGGAGGGTTAAATATATATATAGCGAGAGGGGGTTAAATGTATATATATAGAGAGGGAGTTAAATATATATATAGAGAGATAGGGGGTTTATAATATAGAGAAAGGAGGGTTAAATATATATATATATATATAGCGAGAGGGGGTTAAATGTATATATATAGAGAGAGATAGGGGGTTTATAATATAGAGAAAGGAGGGTTAAATATATATATAGCGAGAGGGGGTTAAATGTATATATATAGAGAAGAGGTTAAATATATATATAGAGTGAGATAGGGGGTTTATAATATAGAGAAAGGAGGGTTAAATATATATAGCGAGAGGGGGTTAAATGTATATATAGAGTGAGATAGAGGGGGTTAAATATATATATAGAGTGAGATAGAGGGTTTATAATATAGAGAAAGGAGGGTTAAATATATATATATATATATATATAGCGAGAGGGCGTTAAATGTATATATATAGAGAAGGGGTTAAATATATATATAGAGAGATAGGGGGTTTATAATATAGAGAAAGGAGGGTTAAATATATATAGCGAGAGGGGGTTAAATGTATATATATAGAGAGGGGGTTAAATATATATATAGAGAGATAGGGGGTTTATAATATAGAGAAAGGAGGGTTAAATATATATATATAGAGAGAGATAGAGGGTTTATAATATAGAGAGAGGGGGTTATCCGTGAATATTTTCACGGGTCCAGCTAGTTAATGGGGAGGTGGATTGGCAGAATCGGTAGAGGGTCGGACGCCATGCTTTCCAGCATAGTTACGTCCCTTTATGATCTGGGTTCAAATCCCGCCGAGGTTGACTTTGCCTTTCATCCGGGGGGGGTCGATAAAATAAAGTACCAGTAATGCACTGGGGTAATTGCTGGCCTTGTGCCTAAAGTAGAAACGGTTATTATTATCTGTGGCATAGAGTTACGGCCCTTTACACTCACCATTTCTGCCCTGTCTTTTACAGCGTACTGGAATTGAAGAGGACCCTAGATTGTGCAGAGCAGGTCCACTCCCTGGCTTTTAGCACTGCCCCTAAATTGAAGAAACTCCACCACCACCACCAACAACAACAACAACAACACCTCCAAAATGGCGACACGTCAGTGACCCTTCTGGATGAAGACCATCTCCACGGCGATGACCCCGTCCGACCTTGTCTCATCCCCTTCGACAAATGTCTCGTTTTGGCTGTCGGAGTCAAGACCGGTCGAATCCAGCTCTGGAACGCCTACAGTGGTATGTGTATTGTATGGGTGGTAGTACTGTGTATTGTATGGGTGGTAGTACTGTGTATTGTATGGGTGGTAGTACTGTGTAATGTATGGGTGGTAGTACTGTGTATGTATGGGTGGTAGTACTGTGTATTGTAGGGGTGGTGGTGGTACTGTGTATTGTATGGGTGGTGGTGGTACTGTGTATTGTATGGGTGGTGGTGGTACTGTGTAATGTATGGGTTGTAGTACTGTGTATTGTATGGGTGGTAGTAATGTGTATTGTAGGGGTGGTAGTACTGTGTATTGTATGGGTGGTGGTGGTACTGTGTATTGTATGGGTGGTAGTACTGTGTATTGTATGGGTGGTAGTACTGTGTATTGTATGGGTGGTAGTACTGTGTAATGTATGGGTGGTAGTACTGTGTATGTATGGGTGGTAGTACTGTGTATTGTAGGGGTGGTGGTGGTACTGTGTATTGTATGGGTGGTGGTGGTACTGTGTATTGTATGGGTGGTGGTGGTACTGTGTAATGTATGGGTTGTAGTACTGTGTATTGTATGGGTGGTAGTAATGTGTATTGTAGGGGTGGTAGTACTGTGTATTGTATGGGTGGTGGTGGTACTGTGTATTGTATGGGTGGTAGTACTGTGTATTGTATGGGTGGTGGTGGTACTGTGTATTGTATGGGTTGTAGTACTGTGTATTGTATGGGTTGTAGTACTGTGTATTGTATGGGTTGTAGTACTGTGTATTGTATGGGTGGTGGTGGTACTGTGTATTGTATGGGTGGTAGTACTGTGTATTGTATGGGTGGTGGTGGTACTGTGTATTGTATGGGTGGTAGTACTGTGTATTGTAGGGGTGGTGGTGGTACTGTGTATTGTATGGGTGGTGGTGGTACTGTGTATTGTATGGGTGGTGGTGGTACTGTGTAATGTATGGGTTGTAGTACTGTGTATTGTATGGGTGGTAGTAATGTGTATTGTATGGGTGGTGGTGGTACTGTGTATTGTATGGGTGGTAGTACTGTGTATTGTATGGGTGGTAGTACTGTGTATTGTATGGGTGGTAGTACTGTGTATTGTATGGGTGGTAGTACTGTGTATGTATGGGTGGTAGTACTGTAATGTATGGGTGGTGGTGGTACTGTGTATTGTATGGGTGGTAGTACTGTGTATTGTAGGGGTGGTAGTACTGTGTATTGTATGGGTGGTGGTGGTACTGTGTATTGTATGGGTGGTAGTACTGTGTATTGTATGGGTGGTGGTGGTACTGTGTATTGTATGGGTTGTAGTACTGTGTATTGTATGGGTTGTAGTACTGTGTATTGTATGGGTTGTAGTACTGTGTATTGTATGGGTTGTAGTACTGTGTATTGTATGGGTGGTAGTACTGTGTATTGTATGGGTGGTAGTACTGTGTAATGTATGGGTGGTAGTACTGTGTATTGTATGGGTGGTGGTACTGTGTATTGTATGGGTGGTGGTACTGTGTATTGTATGGGTGGTAGTACTGTGTATTGTATGGGTGGTAGTACTGTGTATTGTATGGGTGGTGGTGGTACTGTGTATTGTATGGGTTGTACTGTGTATTGTATGGGTTGTAGTACTGTGTATTGTATGGGTGGTAGTACTGTGTATTGTATGGGTGGTAGTACTGTGTATTGTATGGGTGGTGGTGGTACTGTGTATTGTATGGGTTGTAGTACTGTGTATTGTATGGGTGGTAGTACTGTGTATTGTATGGGTGGTAGTACTGTGTAATGTAAGGGTTGTAGTACTGTGTAATGTATGGGTTGTAGTACTGTGTATTGTATGGGTGGTAGTACTGTGTATTGTATGGGTTGTAGTACTGTGTATTGTATGGGTGGTGGTGGTACTGTGTATTGTATGGGTGGTAGTACTGTGTATTGTATGGGTGGTAGTACTGTGTATTGTATGGGTTGTAGTACTGTGTATTGTATGGGTGGTGGTGGTACTGTGTATTGTATGGGTGGTAGTACTGTGTATTGTATGGGTGGTAGTACTGTGTATTGTATGGGTGGTGGTACTGTGTAATGTATGGGTGGTGGTGGTACTGTGTATTGTATGGGTGGTAGTACTGTGTATTGTATGGGTGGTAGTACTGTGTAATGTATGGGTGGTAGTACTGTGTATTGTATGGGTGGTAGTACTGTGTAATGTATGGGTGGTGGTGGTACTGTGTATTGTATGGGTGGTAGTACTGTGTATTGTATGGGTGGTAGTACTGTGTATTGTATGGGTGGTGGTACTGTGTATTGTATGGGTGGTAGTACTGTGTATTGTAGGGGTGGTAGTACTGTGTATTGTATGGGTGGTGGTGGTACTGTGTATTGTATGGGTGGTAGTACTGTGTATTGTATGGGTGGTGGTGGTACTGTGTATGTATGGGTGGTAGTACTGTGTATTGTATGGGTTGTAGTACTGTGTATTGTATGGGTTGTAGTACTGTGTATTGTATGGGTTGTAGTACTGTGTATTGTATGGGTGGTAGTACTGTGTATTGTATGGGTTGTAGTACTGTGTATTGTATGGGTTGTAGTACTGTGTATTGTATGGGTTGTAGTACTGTGTAATGTATGGGTGGTAGTACTGTGTATTGTATGGGTGGTAGTACTGTGTATTGTATGGGTGGTAGTACTGTGTATTGTATGGGTTGTAGTACTGTGTATTGTATGGGTGGTAGTACTGTGTATTGTATGGGTGGTAGTACTGTGTATTGTATGGGTGGTAGTACTGTGTATTGTATGGGTGGTGGTGGTACTGTGTAATGTATGGGTGGTAGTACTGTGTATTGTATGGGTGGTGGTGGTACTGTGTATTGTATGGGTGGTAGTACTGTGTATTGTATGGGTGGTAGTACTGTGTATTGTATGGGTTGTAGTACTGTGTATTGTATGGGTGGTAGTACTGTGTATTGTATGGGTGGTAGTACTGTGTATTGTATGGGTGGTAGTACTGTGTATTGTATGGGTGGTAGTACTGTGTATTGTATGGGTGGTGGTGGTACTGTGTAATGTATGGGTGGTAGTACTGTGTATTGTATGGGTGGTGGTGGTACTGTGTATTGTATGGGTGGTAGTACTGTGTATTGTATGGGTGGTAGTACTGTGTATTGTATGGGTGGTAGTACTGTGTATTGTATGGGTTATAGTACTGTGTAATGTATGGGTTGTAGTACTGTGTATTGTATGGGTGGTGGTGGTACTGTGTATTGTATGGGTGGTAGTACTGTGTATTGTATGGGTGGTAGTACTGTGTAATGTATGGGTGGTAGTACTGTGTATTGTATGGGTGGTAGTAATGTGTATTGTATGGGTTGTAGTACTGTGTATTGTATGGGTTGTAGTACTGTGTAATGTATGGGTGGTAGTACTGTGTATTGTATGGGTGGTGGTGGTACTGTGTATTGTATGGGTGGTAGTACTGTGTATTGTATGGGTGGTGGTGGTACTGTGTATTGTATGGGTGGTAGTACTGTGTATTGTATGGGTGGTAGTACTGTGTATTGTATGAGTGGTGGTGGTACTGTGTATTGTATGGGTGGTAGTAATGTGTATTGTATGGGTTGTAGTACTGTGTATTGTATGGGTGGTAGTAATGTGTATTGTATGGGTTGTAGTACTGTGTATTGTATGGGTGGTGGTGGTACTGTGTATTGTATGGGTGGTAGTACTGTGTATTGTATGGGTTGTAGTACTGTGTATTGTATGGGTGGTAGTAATGTGTATTGTATGGGTTGTAGTACTGTGTATTGTATGGGTGGTAGTACTGTGTAATGTATGGGTGGTAGTACTGTGTATTGTATGGGTGGTGGTGGTACTGTGTATTGTATGGGTGGTAGTACTGTGTATTGTTGTTGCTGTTGTAGTATTGTTATATATATATTTCATCTATCTCTCACACCGACACCTCCCACATTTCACACCTCACACCACACCTCTCATCTCACACCACACACCTCACATCTCACACCACACACCTCATCTCACATCACACCTCTCACATCTCACACCACACACCTCACACCACACCTCTCATCTCACATCACACCTCTCACATCTCACACCACACCTCTCATCTCACACCACACACCTCTCATCTCACACCACACACCTTACATCTCACATCACACACCTTACATCTCACATCACACACCTCACATCTCACACCACTCACATCACACACCTTACATCACACACCTCACATCACACACCTTACATCTCACATCACACACATCTCATCTCACATCACACCTCTCACATCTCACACCACACATCTCACACCACACACCTCACACCACACCACACACCTCACACCACACACCTCACATCTCACATCACACCTCTCACATCTCACACCACACCTCTCATCTCACACCACACACCTCACACCACACACCTCACACCACACACCTTACACCACACACCTCACATCTCACACCTCACATCTCACATCACACCTCACCTCACATCTCACACCACACACCTCACCACACACCTCACATCACACCTCTCACATCTCACATCACACCTCTCACATCTCACACCACACCTCTCACATCTCACACCACACCTCTCATCTCACACCACACACCTTACATCACACACCTCACATCTCACACCACACACCTCACATCTCACATCACACACCTTACATCTCACATCACACACCTTACATCTCACATCACACACCTTACATCTCACATCACACCTCTCACACCACACACCTCACATCTCACACCACACACCTCACCTAACACACCTCACATATCACACCACACACCTCACATCTCACACCTCACATCTCACACCACACATCTCACATCTCACACCACACATCTCACATCTCACACCACACATCTCACACCACACACCTCACATCTCACACCTCACATCTCACACCACACATCTCACATCTCACACCACACATCTCACACCACACATCTCACACCACACACCTCACATCTTACACCACACCTCACATCTCACACCACACACCTCACATCTCACACCACACCTCACATCTCACACCACACACCTCACACCACACACCTCTCATCTCACACCACACATCTCACACCACACACCTCACACCACACACCTCACATCTCACACACCACACCTCACCACACCTCTCACCTCTCACACACCACACCTCTCACACCTCACATCTCACACCACACACCTCACATCTCACACCACATCTCACCTCTCTCACACCACACACCTCACATCTCACACCACACCTCACATCTCACACCACACCTCACCTCTCTCACACCACACACCTCACATCTCACACCACACCTCACATATCTCACACCTCACATCACACATCTCATCTCTCACACCACACCTCTCACATCACACCACACACCTCACATCTAACACCTCACACCTCTCTCTCTCTGTCTTCTCCGCCGTCACCAGGACACCTGCTCCTCTACCTCCACGACCACTACCGTCCAGTCAGTTGTCTCGACTTTGCCCCCAACGGCAGCCTCCTCCTGCTGTCCGGCTCCAACGACGGGACCCTCAAGTTCTGGGACCTCGGCGACAATGGTAACATGACCCACACTTTGGACATGCCGCTACGCAGCGTGGTACATTGCTGCAAGTTCTCTCCACAGGCCGACATCCTCGCTGCAACTGGTGCCAACAGATTGGTGAGTCACTCTTTCAATCTTTTTGCTCTCTCTCTCCTTTCTTTTACCTGTTTCAGCCATTTGGCTGAGGCCATTCTGGGGCACGAAACTTCGCTGCCCTTGTTGCTACAGATTCTATATCCAGCCACCCATTTATCTATCTATCTCTCTCTCTCTCTATATATATATATATATATATCATCATCATCATCATCTTTTTACGTCCGCTCTTCCCTGCTTGCAAGGGTGGGACAGGAACTGAGTCTGGCTTGATTTCTACAGCTGGATGCCCTTCCTAACACCAACCTCTTTTACAGTGAGTCGCACCTCCACGACCACTTTACAGTGTGGGCTGGGTGCTTTTTTGCTGTGGCACGACCACTTTACAGTGTGGGCTTGGTGCTTTCTTGCCGTGGCACCTCCACGACCACTTTACAGTGGGGGCTGGGTGCTTTCTTGCCATGGCACCTCCACGACCACTTTACAGTGGGGGCTGGGTGCTTTTTTGCCGTGGCACCTCCACGACCACTTTGCAGTGGAATGATAGGGACCCCAGTCCCTATCATCTCATTTCTACAGCTGAGTAAACTGGAGCAATGTGAAATAAAGTGTCTTGCTCAAGGAAACAACACATCACCCGGTCTGAGAATTGAGCTCACAACCTTTCGATTGCAAGGCCAATGCTCTAACCACTAAGCCATATGCCTCCTCCATTATCCGTGAATTTTTTCACAGTTCCAGCTAGTGTGTATTATACTCTTTTAACCTGCCCCAGCCGTCCGAAGATGGATAGATAGGTAAAGTGAGAGATAGAGGTCAGAGAGAGATAAGTAACTTGGGTAGATAGATAGATAAAGAGATTGGAGGGGGGCAGGAGATTTAGACAAACAAACTGGTAACACCAGTAAACATGTTATTTGTTTTGTCGAAAGATACATAGATAGATAGATAGATATGTCGGTAGGTATGATAAGGTGTTGTAAGGTCCTGTAACTACTGGGTGAGGGGGCGCTGCGTTGACATTCCACTGTTTCTAGGACAGTTTTTAAAAAAAAACCTGGCAGAGCCCACCTCCCTCTCTCCAGGTCTGAACACAGCAGGTTTGAACTCGGAAAGTAAAGGGCCATAGCTCTATGCCGCAAATAATAATAATAATTTTTTAACCCAGTGTATTACTGGTAGTTTCTTTTATCGACAAAGTTCACCTCGGCGGGATTTGAACTCGGAACGTAAAGAGCCGTAACTCTATGCCGCAAATAATAATAATAATTTTTTTAATCTAGTGTATTACTGGTAGTTTCTTTTATCGACAAAGTTCACCTCGGCGGGATTTGAACTCGGAACGTAAAGGGCCGTAACTCTGTGCCGCAAATAATAATAATGATTGTTTACCCCCAGTGCATTACTGGTACTTCATTTTATCGACCCAGTAAAGATCAAAGGCAAAGTTGACCTCAGAGCGTAAAGGGCCGTAACTCTGTGCTGCACAAGGCCAGTAATTTGGGGGAGCGAAAAGTTGACTAAATCGGCCCAGTGCATTACTGGAACTTTATTTTATCACTCTGTAAAGTGGTCATATAGGTGCCATGACAAAAAGTACCCAGCCCACACTGACTTCGGGCGTCAGAATGAAAATTTATTTAACCCTTTAGCATTTACATTACTCTATATATACTATTGTATTGTCACAGTAAAGGCTTTACCTCACATAATATCTCACATAACATTTACATTACTCTATATATACTATTGTATTTTCACAGTAAAGGCTTTACCTCACATAATATCTCACATAACATTTACATTACTCTATATATACTATTGTATTTTCACAGTAAAGGCTTTACCTCACATAATATCTCACATAACATTTACATTACTCTATATATACTATTGTATTTTCACAGTAAAGGCTTTACCTCACATAATATCTCACATAACATTTACATTACTCTATATATACTATTGTATTTTCACAGTAAAGGCTTTACCTCACATAATATCTCACATAACATTTACATTACTCTATATATACTATTGTATTTTCACAGTAAAGGCTTTACCTCACATAATATCTCACATAACATTTACATTACTCTATATATACTATTGTATTTTCACAGTAAAGGCTTTACCTCACATAACATATACATTACTCTATATATACTATTGTATTTTCACAGTAAAGGCTTTACCTCACATAATATCTCACATAACATTTACATTACTCTATATACACTATTGTATTTTCACAGTAAAGGCTTTACCTCACATAATATCTCACATAACATTTATATTACTCTATATATACTATTGTATTTTCACAGTAAAGGCTTTACCTCACATAACATATACATTACTCTATATATACTATTGTATTTTCACAGTAAAGGCTTTACCTCACATACCATTTACATTACTCTATATATACTATTGTATTTTCACAGTAAAGGCTTTACCTCACATAACATTTACATTACTCTATATATAATATTGTATTTCCACAGTAAAGGCTTTACCTCACATAACATTTACATTACTCTATATATACTATTGTATTTTCACAGTAAAGGCTTTACCTCACATAATATCTCACATAACATTTATATTACTCTATATATACTATTGTATTTTCACAGTAAAGGCTTTACCTCACATAATATCTCACATAACATTTACATTACTCTATATATACTATTGTATTTTCACAGTAAAGGCTTTACCTCACATAATATCTCACATAACATTTACATTACTCTATATATACTATTGTATTTCCACAGTAAAGGCTTTACCTCGCATAATATCTCACATAACATTTACATTACTCTATATATACTATTGTATTTCCACAGTAAAGGCTTTACCTCACATAACATTTACATTACTCTATATATACTATTGTATTTTCACAGTAAAGGCTTTACCTCACATAATATCTCACATAACATTTATATTACTCTATATATACTATTGTATTTTCACAGTAAAGGCTTTACCTCACATAAT
>OZ024766.1:7100107-7117607 GCA_964016885.1 Eledone cirrhosa
ATATGTATGTATACTTATTTGTCTCTCTATATGTCTATCTATCTATATATATATGTGTCATCATCACCGTTTTACGTCCGTTCTTCCACGCTAGCATGGGTTAGACGGGTTGTCCTGTTGTGGGCAGTGTCTGGTCGGCTGACCATGCCTTGCTCATACAGGAACTGATTTGGCTTGATTTCTACAGCTGGATGCCCTTCCTAACACCAACCTCATTTACAGTGAGTGCTGGGTGCTTTTTCGTGGCGCCAACACGTCCACTTTACAGTGTGGGCTGGGTGCTTTTTTGCCGTGGCACCTCCACGACCACCTTGCGGTGGGGGGTGTGGGGGCATATTGTTTATATGCTTCAGCTTGTACCCATGGGAGGTCGGGTACTCTGTATTACTGCGTGATGCCAGAGGTCACGGTCGTGTGTCATTGCCTTTGAGAGGTGTGTATATACATATGTATGTATATATATATATATATATGTATGTATATATATATATATATGTATGTATACATATATATGTATATACACACACACATTCTCCTACGTCCAGTTTGTTTAAGCCCAGTACATGTCTGTACCAGTTCACTTCTCCCTCTCTCTCTCAATACATATCAGAACCAGCTCATTCCCCTCTCACCTTCTAATCCGTCCTGCAATCCCTTCACCCCCCCAGCTCTCTCTCTCTCTCTACACACACACACATTCACGCTTCTGGCTTTCTCCTCTCCCCCATCCATATCTGGCAATGATCTCCTCTCTTCCACGTGTTTTAGGAAGTAAAAGTAAAAAAAAAAGTGGCCCAGTGGTGAAGGTGTTGGATTTGGGATGGTAATGTGATAAGTTCAGTTCCTGGGTTGAGTTGTCTGTTGTGTTCTTGACAGTTGAAAGATGAGTACCAGATATATCTGGGGGTTGGTTTAACCCTGTGACGTACTGGTGTCTTGTCCAGGGAGGAAGTCTTGTACTCTCAGTCACTTAACACCAATGAAACTAAGACAGACTTTAACCCTGTGATGGACTGGTGTCCTGTCCAGGGAGGAAGTCTTGTACTCTCAGTCACTTAACACCAATAAAACTAAGACAGACTTTAACCCTGTGATGGACTGGTGTCCTGTCTAGGGGGAAGTCTTGTACTCTCAGTCATTTAAGACCAATGAAAATAAGACAGACTTTAACCCTGTGATGGACTGGTGTCCTGTCTAGGGGGAAGTCTTGTACTCTCAGTCACTTAACACCAATGAAAATAAGACAGACTTTAACCCTGTGATGGACTGATGTCCTGTCCAGGGGGGGAGTCTTGTACTCTCAGTCACTTAACACCAATGAAACGAAGGCTGACTTTAACCCTGTGATGGACTGGTGTCCTCTCCAGGGGGCAGTCTTGTACTCTCAGTCACTTAACACCAATGAAACTAAGACAGACTTTAACCCTGTGATGGACTGGTGTCCTGTCCAGGGATAAGTCTTGTACTCTCAGTCACTTAACATTCTAAAATCCTCAGAGGGCTCAATAAGGATTATATATATTAATTTTTAAATATATTTTTGTCTTAATGTTACAATAGAAATGTCATTGTTGTTTTTTTTTTTATTTTGTCCAACTGGCTGATGAAAGTTTGTAAATATTTAATGAGAAATAAAAATGATTAATTATTGAATAATTTTGTTTTGTTAATATTTTAGTAATTTTTACATATAACACTGTGGTAAGTGTGTCAGACTTGAAATCTCAATGTCTTCGGTTCAATTTCAGGACTGGGTTGTGTGTTGTGTTCCTGAGCAAAACATTTCATTTCACGTTGTTCCAGTATACGCAGCTGAAAATGAGTACCAGTAATAGCTGGGGGTTTAACCCTTTAGCATTGAAACCGGCCATAATCAGCTGCCCGTATTGATGTTAAGGTATTGTTCTCAAAAATAAATAATATCAAAATCTCATAGATTTGATATTATATGAGATAATAGAGTAATACTAACTACTATACTGTACCCCTAGATACACTGTCTGATAGCCACTAATACTAACTACTGTACATTATATAATGTAGTCCTAGATACACTATGATAGCCACTAATACTAACTACTGTACATTAGATAATGTAGTCCTAGATATACTATGTCTGAAAGCCACTAATACTAACTACTATACTATACATTATATAATGTAGTCCTAGATACACTATGTCTGATAGCCACTAATACTAACTACTGTACTGTACATTAGATAATGTAGTCCTAGATACACTGTCTGATAGCCACTAATACTAACTACTGTACATTATATAATGTAGTCCTAGATACACTATGTCTGATAGCCACTAATACTAACTACTGTACATATATAATGTAGTCCTAGATACACTATGTCTGATAGCCACTTTAATTTATTGGTGATGTGAGTGTCACAACAAGGGAGGTAACTCCTGCTACATATGTAAGGTCCCGTAACTCCTAATACAGTCGTAGGGGCGCTGTATTGACATGGCGTTTCTTGGACATTTTAAGCCTGGCAGAGACCATCCTTTCTCCAGGCCTGAGTACAGCAGATTTCTTCCAGTGAAAGAGGGGAAATAATAAAGAGATATAGAGGAAGAACAACCCCAGTACTTGACTGGTACTTTTTATATATATATAACGAAGGAAGCAGGTGGACCATAACGCACCAGAGTACTCGATACTGTGGGTAATAGGAAAAGAGTCAGGACCCCGTCAGCTGAGCTCCGGCCGTTTCGACAGCTATTTCTGAACGCTCAGCCGTCGAGGTCCTGACTTTTTTCCTATATGTATATATATATTGGCACTATCGGTAGAGAGTCGGACGCCATGCTTTCCAGCATAGTTACCTCCCTTTACGGAGTTCAAATCTCGCCGAGGTTAACTTTGCCTTTCATCCTTACGGGGTCGATAAAATAAAGTACCAGTAATGTACTGGAGTAATTGCTGCCAAATATAGAAACAATTATTATTATTACTATATATATATAGGCGGTGGATTGGCAGAGGGTCGGACACCATGCTTTGTAGCATAGAGTTACCTCCCTTTATGATCTGAGTTCAAGTCCCGCCGAGGTTAACTTTGCCTTTCATCCTTACAGGGTCGATAAAATAAAGTACCAGTAATGCACTGGGTAATTTATGGCCTTGTGCCAAAAGTAGAAACAATTATTATTACTATATATATATGTGTGTGTGTCTGTATATATATATATGTGTGTATATATATATACACATGTATATATATATGTGTATGCATGCATGTATGTATATATATATCCCCCTCATGGGTCTGGCCTTGTCGTGGCGAGGGGGCTTGTGTGTTCCGAGCGTTACCGTCTAGAGCTTTGCCCTTGCTAGGGTCACTTAAGCGGGCCAGTTCCAAACTAACAGTAACCCACGATGTGCCGGCTCGCCACCAAGATGGCAGCCCCCATCATATTACTTTTCTACGAAGGGCCAACAACTTTCCCAGAATAACCTTCAGCCCTGTTATGAAACTAGACTGCCCAATGTAGGAAACGACCCTTGTTTTGCCCTTCACCAAGATATTGATTTGTGCCGTGAAATTTGTGTTGCTACATGGAATGTCCTATTGCTCCTTGGTCGCGGTGTAGCCCACCCTGTCTCTCGGGAGTTATTACACTACAACATCACATTTGCGAGCCCTATCGCCAACCGCTTCAGTATACTACCAGGAGTTACAGAACAATACGATACGAGGAGTTATTACACTACAACATCACATTTGCGAGCCCTATCGCCAACCGCTTCAGTATACTATCAGGGGTTACAGAACAATACGATACGAGGAGTTATTACACTACAACATCACATTTGCGAGCCCTATCGCCAACTGCTTCAGTATACTATCAGGGGTTACAGAACAATACGATACGAGGAGTTATTACACTACAACATCACATTTGCGAGCCCTATCGCCAACTGCTTCAGTATACTACCAGGAGTTACAGAACAATACGATACGAGAATATATATATATGCTCTCCGCCAGGCTTTAAAAGGTGTTCAGAAAGCACCGTATGTCAATACAGCGCCCTTAATAGGATTACAGGACAATACAACACCATACCACATATATAAATGCTGTACATAGACCCGGGAAGGGACGGGCTCTGCCAAGCTTTAATAGTACCGTTGCCGCCGCCGAGGCCACTGTCAAAAACGCCTTTTACTACCAGCTTTAACGGGTCTTGGGACAATGCTCACCCCATGACATCATGATCATCCTGGCGGACCCAAACGCTCACATCATCATCTGCCGGGTCCACAGAAGAGCTCAACTCGGCAATACTGATCGGCGATTGCTAGTTGCGAACGGACCCTGACACCAAGTACCAGCCCCGCCTGTATATTTGCGTGCTCTATCTATCGCCAATCGCTTCAGCGTGCTGAACGAGGACGAGGCGGTGAATTGGCAGAGGGTCGAACGCCATGCTTTGACGCATAGAGTTACGGTCCTTGCCATTCTGAGTTCAAATCCCGCCGAGGTTAACTTTGCCTTTCATCCTTACGGGGGTCGATAAAATAAAGTACCAGTAATGCACTGGGTAATTGCTGGCCTTGTGCCAAACGTAGAAACAATTATCTCTTCTTTCTCCTACTACTACTACTACTTCCTTTTGTCTTTTTGACTATTTCCCATTCTCTGACCATCTGATCACTTCCTGTATTAGTCCGTCTCTACTTCACCCCCCTCTGCTACAGAACAGTAATTTATTTTATCAATCCAGCCAAGATGAAAGGCGGGACTTGAACTCAGATCATAAAGGGAGGTAACTCTATGCTACAAAGCATGGTGTCCGACCCTCTGCCAATCCACCGCCTATATATATATAGTAAAAATAATAATTGTTTCTATATTTGGCAGCAATTACTCCAGTACATTACTGGTACTTTATTTTATCGACCCCGTAAGGATGAAAGGCAAAGTTAACCTCGGCGAGATTTGAACTCCGTAAAGGGAGGTAACTATGCTGGAAAGCATGGCGTCCGACTCTCTACCGATAGTGCCAATATATATATACATATAGGAAAAAAGTCAGGACCTCGACGGCTGAGCGTTCAGAAATAGCTGTCGAAACGGCCGGAGCTCAGCTGACGGGGTCCTGACTCTTTTCCTATTACCCACAGTATCGAGTACTCTGGTGCGTTATGTTCCACCTGCTTCCTTCGTTATATATATATATAAAAATTACCAGTCAAGTACTGGGGTTGTTCTTCCTCTATATCTCTTTATTATTTCCCCTCTTTCACTGGAAGAAATCTGCTGAACGAGGACGAGGCGGTGAATTGGTAGAGGGTCGAACGCCATGCTTTGACGCATAGAGTTACGGTCCTTGCCATTCTGAGTTCAAATCCCGCCGAGGTTAACTTTGCCTTTCATCCTTACGGGGTCGATAAAATAAAGTACCAGTAATGCACTGGGGTAATTGCTGGCCTTGTGCCTAAAGTAGAAACAATTATCTCTTCTTTCTCCTACTACTACTACTACTAATACTGCTTCCTTTTCATACGTTATTTTGTCTTTTTGACTATTTCCCATTCTCTGACCATCTGATCACTTCCTGTATTAGTCCGTCTCTACTTCACCCCCCTCTGCTACAGAATAGTAATTTATTTTATCAATCCAGCCAAGATGAAAGGCAAACCTAACCATAACAGGAGGGTTTCGACTGAGAAAGTCGCAACTAAATATTGTAAAACAACCTGTCCGATATTCTGAGTGTTGTAACATAAAAATTGCTCAAGAAAAACCGTATGTCAATACTGCGCCCTTATCAGGACAATACGATACGATACCATATATATATATATGCTGTACTTAGGCCCGGGCTCCGCTAGGCTTTAAGAATTGCTCAAGAAACAGCGTATGTCAATACGGCGCTCGTAACAGGAGGATTTCAACTTTGAAGAAAGTCGCATATAAATATCGTAAAACTATCTGTCCGACATTCTAGCGATACTGAGTGTTGTAAGGTGAAATCAGAAGTCTCTGCGACTTGTGATTATAAATTATACAAGTTGAGAAACACACCTGGAAGAAATCTGCTCATTCAATTCAAGACATTCAGATCAAATATTTATACATATTTACGATCGCTGCAGGGACACAACTACCTCTGTCTGTTTTTTTTCTTCTTTCTTTCCCTCTGTTCCCCACCATGTTTCTCTCTTCATCTTTTCTGCCCAATTCTTTCTCTCTTGTCCCTTATTTTATATTAAAAGAGGGCCACTTGACGCAGACGCCAGATAAAATAATTCAAACGTCTTAGCAACTCTTCTCGTCCTTCACAAAAGAATTAAATCTCGTAACAGGAGGATTTCAACTTTGAAGAAAGTCGCATATAAATATCGTAAAATTATCTGTCCGACATTCTAGCGATACTGAGTGTTGTAAGGTGAAATCAGAAGTCTCTGCGACTTGTGATTATAAATTATACAAGTTGAGAAACACACCTGGAAGAAATCGGCTTTACCCAGACCTGGCGGAGCCCAGCTAGGCACAAGTTGAAAAACGTAAATCTGGAATAAATCTGCTGTTCTCAGCCTTGGCTGGGGAGGGGTGAGCTCCGCCAAGCTTTAAAAAATACCAAAGAAACACCGTATGTCAATACGGCATTCATATCAGGAGTTACACAATGTCAATACAGCGCCCTTAATAGGATTACAGGACAATACAATACCATACCATATATATAAATGCTGTACTTAGACCCAGGAAAGGACGGGCTCTGCCAGGCTTTTAAAATACCGTTGCCGCTGTCAAAAACGACTTTTACAACCAGCTTTAACAGGTCTTGGGACAATGATCACCCCAAGGCATCAAGATGATCGTGACGGACCCAAACACTCACAACATCAACATCATCTGCCGGGTCCACAGAAGAGCTCAACTCGACAATACTGATTGCGAACGGACCCTGACACCAAGTCTGAGTGTGACGTCCTTGTAAACTCAAGACCCCTTCCCAAACTGCCCTGGATTTCACTACGGACAATGGAGATAATTAAACTGTCGCTGCAAGGCTCGCCAGCGCTGCTCAAAGGATACACATGAGTACCGCCGGCTCAACAAGAAAATAATTCGCTCGGAATACATATTTTTTCATTGTTGTATATATTTATATATCTTCCTAATAAATGTAGCGGTCCTGGCGTCAGTACAGAGGTAAGTAATCTATTTTTTAAATTATTTATTGAAGAAAAAGATATAAACGAAATGAATGGAGGTAATTCGTTCGGAATAGAGATTTTCATGATTGTATATATATATGTACATATGTGTGTATATATATATATAGTTATGTTTGTATATATATATGTACATATGTGTGTATATATATATATATATATAGTTATGTTTGTATATATTTATATAGTTATGTTTGTATATATTTATATAGTTATGTTTGTATATATTTATATAGTTATGTTTGTATATATATATAGTTATGTTTGTATATATATATATGTACATATGTTTGTATATATATATATGTACATATGTGTGTATATATAGTTATGTTTGTATATATTTATATAGTTATGTACATATGTGTGTATATATATATGTTGGGCAGTCTGGTTTCTTGTGGCCCTGGGACGGCATATGTATATATATATATCTTCCTAATAAATGTCTTAAATGTAGCGGTCCTGGCGTCAGTACAGAGGTAAGTAATCTATATTTTTAATTATTTATTGAAGAAAAAAATATAAACGAAATGAATGGAGGTAATTGGTTCGGAATAGAGATTTTCATGAGAAACTTGTTACTGCGTTGGTCTGAAGACGATATTTTTTATGAATATAATTTCATAATTTATAGAGACAAAAAGGTTCAGAGGTCGAATCCCTCATCGTCACAGTACCACCAATGCGCTAATAAGTTTCTTGTAGAAATATCTCTACTCAGAACCCCAAATTACCTCCCTTCGTTTCGTTTATTTTTTTTTAAGCAAAAATTGTGAAAAGTACCCATAAGTATGTGTTTGGAACTCAGTAGAATTGCGGCCTTCGAGGTGGCGCGCGAGCTGCGTCTCGTATCGCCGGTCCCAGTGACTGACGTTCGTTTCGTAGTGGCGTGCGACTGCTAAAAGGGCCTGGGACTGTCTGGGCCGGTACGTAGATACTGGCCCGTCCCAGACCACCTCGGAGAATTTTTTTGCTAAAAAAAACCTCGATTATCTCCCCTTGGATTTTACCTCCCTTGATTTTAAGAATTCATTTTGATTTTTCGACTTTTCAAATAGATTTATTTTGGACATTTTGAATGCATTTCACATGGAATTCCTCTCGACTTTTCAGAAACACTAATTTCATATAGAATTTTTTTTTTCGTCTATTCAGAAACACTCATTTCATATAGATTTTTTTTTCGACTTTTCAAAAACACCCGTTTCATATAGAATTTTTTTTTGACTTTTCAAAAACACTCGTTTCATATAGAATTTTTTTTCGACTTTTCAAAAACACTCATTTCATATAGATTTTTTTTTCGACTTTTCAAAAACACCAGTTTCATATAGAATTTTTTTTTCGACTTTTCAAAAACACTCATTTCATATAGATTTTTTTTTCGACTTTTCAAAAACACTCATTTCATATAGATTTTTTTTTCGACTTTTCAAAAACACCCGTTTCATATAGATTTTTTTTTTCGACTTTTCAAATACACACATTTCATATAGATTTTTTTTTCGACACTTTGAAAAACACCCGTTTCATATAGAATTTTTTTTCGACTTTTCAGAAACACACATTTCATATAGATTTTTTTTCGACACTTTGAAAAACACTCATTTCATATAGAATTTTTTTTCGACTTTTCAAAAACACTCATTTCATATAGATTTTTTTTTTCGACTTTTCAAAAACACCCGTTTCATATAGAATTTTTTTTCGACTTTTCAAAAACACACATTTCATATAGATTTTTTTTCGACACTTTGAAAAACACACATTTCATATAGATTTTTTTTTCGACACTTTGAAAAACACACATTTCATATAGATTTTTTTTTCGACACTTTGAAAAACACACATTTCATATAGATTTTTTTTCGACACTTTGAAAAACACCCGTTTCATATAGAATTTTTTTTCGACTTTTCAAAAACACACATTTCATATAGATTTTTTTTCGACACTTTGAAAAACACTCGTTTCATATAGAATTTTTTTTCGACTTTTCAAAAACACACATTTCATATAGATTTTTTTTCGACACTTTGAAAAACACCCGTTTCATATAGAATTTTTTTTCGACTTTTCAAAAACACTCATTTCATATAGATTTTTTTTCGACACTTTGAAAAACACTCGTTTCATATAGAATTTTTTTTTGACTTTTCAAAAACACACATTTCATATAGATTTTTTTTCGACACTTTGAAAAACACCCGTTTCATATAGAATTTTTTTTCGACTTTTCAAAAACACTCATTTCATATAGATTTTTTTTCGACACTTTGAAAAACACTCGTTTCATATAGAATTTTTTTTTGACTTTTCAAAAACACACATTTCATATAGATTTTTTTTCGACACTTTGAAAAACACTCGTTTCATATAGAATTTTTTTTCGACTTTTCAAAAACACACATTTCATATAGATTTTTTTTCGACACTTTGAAAAACACTCGTTTCATATAGAATTTTTTTTTGACTTTTCAAAAACACACATTTCATATAGATTTTTTTTCGACACTTTGAAAAACACTCGTTTCATATAGAATTTTTTTTCGACTTTTCAAAAACACACATTTCATATAGATTTTTTTTCGACACTTTGAAAAACACCCGTTTCATATAGAATTTTTTTTGACTTTTCAGAAAACATTAATTTCATACAGATTTTTTTTTTCTAGACACTTCATTTAGATTCTTAGTTTTTTTTAGACACTTCATTTAGTTTCTTTTTAGACACTTCATTTAGATTCTTAGTTTCTTTTTTTTTTTAGACACTTCATTTAGTTTCTTTTTAGATTCTTACTTTCTTTTTTTTTTTAGACACTTCATTTAGATTCTTAGTTTTTTTTAGACACTTCATTCACATTCTTAATTTCTTTTTAGACACTTCATTTAGATTCTTATTACTCAAGGGAGACAACTCATACTTTTAAAGAGTTACCTCCCTTTATTACCCATTTTTAAAAATTTCCAAGGGAGACAATTCATACTTTTAAAGAGTTACCTCCCTTTGTTAAAAAATTCCAAGGGATATAACTTTCCAGTAAATTTTGTTTTTTTGCGCTATAGTTGTGCCCTTTATTTCTAAAGTAGTTTTTTCTTTTCCTTTGAATTGAAATAATTCAAGATCCTTTATTGGGCTAAACACTAATTTTTTTTTTTGTCAAAATATTAATCCAACTTGTATATAATAAGCAAAGATTTCTTTATTAACAGAAACTTTGTTTATGAGTCTAAAAGCTCATCTTTTTTTGTCAAATAAACTGAACACAACTCGTAAATAAAATTTAAAGATTTCTTTATTAACAAAAACTTTATTCATACAATTCGTAAATAATATTTAAATATTTCTTTTATTAACAGACACTTCATCACTGTTCAGGAAACTTGGACATACTTTCACAATCAAAACCTTCTTTCAGTGGTTGCAGCAAACACAGCATCTGACGGAGAAGGCTGGACATCTGTAAGAAAAACTATGAAAATCATTTATATACACTGTCAATAAAAAAAATTAAAACTTTATCAAATTATTCCAGTTTTGTGTTTTATTATGTATATGTACATATATAAGGATGTATTTGTATATACATTTAAATACTTACGTTGTCAATAAAACAATTTAAAACTATATAAAATTCTTCCGATTTATTTTTTACAATATATACATATAGTGAAATTCCGTTATTTGGAAATTCACGGGCTATAAAAACAACTTTTTATAACGAAATCGACCTTACCCCTCGATCGTGTTGCCGGGGACTGAAAAAATAATTTCGTTATAACGGAATTTTACCTGTACATATATAGTAAGGGGTTAACCGTACAATGGCGTGCGGACCACATAATGATCTGTCAGTTGTGAAGTTACGGATTTTAATAAACCAAAACCAAGTGAATAGGGCCTCTGCTTTTTTCTTGATATATATATATATATATAATTGGACATGTGATGCGTATGAAGGATGACAGCTGCATAAAAAGGTGCAGAGCACTAGAAGTCAATGGAAACCGCGAAGTGGGGAGACCCAAGATGACCTGGGATGAGGTGATAAAAGCCGACCTTACCCAATTACACCTCTCAAAGACGATGACACACGACCGTGACCTCTGGCGTCACGCAGTAATACAGACTACCCGACCTCCCATGGGTACAAGCTGAAGCATATAGACAATATGCCCCCCCCCCCCCACCGCAAGGTGGTCGTAGAGGTGCCACGGCAAAAAAGCACCCAGCCCACACTGTAAAGTGGACGTGTAGGTGCCACGAAAAAGCACCCATCACTCACTGTAAATGAGGTTGGTGTTAGGAAGGGCATCCAGCAAAAATCAGTTCCTGTATGAGCAAGGCATGGTCAGCCGACCAGACACTGCTCACAACAGGACAGCCCGTCTAACCCATGCTAGCATGGAAGAACGGACGTAAAACGGTGATGATGATGTTGATAATTGGAAATTAAACAACACAAAATATAACTACTCCATTACCAAAGTTTTCTGGATCTGTCGGACAGAGATGTCGAATGGTTGGTTGTGTTGTGGTGTTGATTCATTTATTGCGTGTGTGCTCACTTGAAGATTGCTGAGCAGTGTGGTAAGTGTAGACGAGAGAAACTTGATGTGTCTGATACAGTGTGGTCAGAGATTGCGTGTGTGCTCACTTGAAGATTGCTGAGCAGTGTGGTAAGTGTAGACGAGAGAAATTTGATGCGTCTGATACAGTGTGGTCAGAGATTGCGTGTGTGCTCACTTGAAGATTGCTGAGCAGTGTGGTAAGTGTAGACGAGAGAAACTTGATGCGTCTGATACAGTGTGGTCAGAGATTGCGTGTGTGCTCACTTGAAGATTGCTGAGCAGTGTGGTAAGTGTAGACGAGAGAAACTTGATGTGTCTGATACAGTGTGGTCAGAGATTGCGTGTGTGTAAGTAAGTAAGTATCAGTGTTAATTAAAATGATGATTGCCTCATCACGTAGGATAAGCATTGTTGCAATTCAATTGAAGCACTCAAAGTGTGAAAAGTCGAAAAGAATCTATATTAAATGAGTGTTTTGTGAAAAGTCGAAATAAAATCTATATGAAATGTTTGCTTTCTAATACCATATGTCGGTCGCAAATCCAAACAAAAGGAGCGAGTATAGGACGAGAACCAGGTCCTGTATTTACCCACCTCTGTGGAAAGAGACGAAGAGGACGTCCCAAGTTGATCTGGTGACAGACAATTGACAGAGACCTGAAACTCGTCCAACAAAAGTTTGAACGATGTATTGTAAAAAATAAATCGGAAGAATTTTATATAGTTTTAAATTGTTTTATTGACAACGTAAGTATTTAAATGTATATAGATGTATTGATAGATGTAACTGACCATGGTGGACATTGGTTGCTCGTATGTCTCAAGATATGGGAGTTTTAAGTCTAATCTATCTGTCTATCTCTCAAATGAGAGACATGATAATCCAAAGGGAAACAAAAATACAAAGTTAGTTTCAATAAAATAAAACTTTACTTTACCTTCGTAAAAATGGTAAAAATCCAAGTTTTTAACGTTTATTTTTTTTCTGTAGGTTGGAAAACACGTTTAAAATTTAAGCAGAGAGATAAACCCAAAGAGGTCCGTTCTGTGTAAATCTGTATTGGTACCCCCCTCCCAAGAATGTAGATGAAGTGTCTAAAAAAAGAAACTACATTTATCTATCTCACACAACTCCAAGTGAGATACACGTGAATCAGGTCCTGTATTGGTACCGACTCATCTGGAAAGAGACGGAAATGTCGTCCCAAGATCATCTGGCGCCAGACAATCGACAGAGAACTGAAACTCGTCAACAAAAGTTGGAGCGATAGATGTAACCATGGTGATGGTTGTGTCTCAAGATGTGGGAGTTTTAAGTCTAATCTATCTGTCTATCTCCCAAATGAGAGACATGATAATCCAAAGGGAAACAAAAATACAAAGTTAGTTTCAATAAAATAAAACTTTACTTTACATTCGTAAAAATGGTGAAAATCCAAGTTTTTAACGTTTATTTTTTTCTGTAGGTTGGAAAACACGTTTAAAATTTATGCAGAGAGATAAACCCAAAGGGGTCCGTCCGTTCTGTGTAAATCTGTATTGATACCCCCCTCCCAAGAATGTAGATGAAGTGTCTAAAAATGAAACTACGTCTGTCTGTCTGTCTATTTCACATGACAATCAGGTCCTGTATTGGTACCCACCTCTGTGGAAAGAGACGAAGAGGACGTCCCAAGATGATCTGGTGACAGACAATCGACAGAGACCTGAAACTCGCGACTTCCAAGTGTAAGACATGTTAACCAGGTCGTGTACTGGTAGTCATCCTAAAAAAAAATTGTTAGTACATTTGTGTCAAGACGATGTTTTTTTAATGAATATAATTTCATCATTTAAAGAAAAAATTCCCGAGATCGAATCTCTCAACGTCCCAAGTCGACCAGAGAAAGGATTACAATTGAATTATGTCTGTAGATCATTAAGTACCAGTAATGTACTGGGGTATTTGCTGGCCTTGTGCCAAAAGTAGAAACAATTATATTTTTGGGCAAGGCTGTGCATTCTAATAAATATTGCATGTACAGGTGATCAAAGTGTGTATATATTTTTCTGGGACATCCCGTATATATGTGTACATATCAAGATATACAGAGTGACCACAAAAACACTCTCTGCAAAGAATCTGGAGTTCAAACCCTGCCGAGGTTGGCTTTGCCTTTCATCCTTACGGGGGGCCGATACAATAAAGTACCAGTAATACACTGAGGTAATTGCTGGCCTTGTGCCTAAAGTAGAAACAGTTATTACAGGGCTGATAAAATAAAGTACCAGTAATACACTGAGGTAATTGCTGGCCTTGTGCCTAAAGTAGAAACAGTTATTACAGGGCTGATAAAATAAAGTACCAGTAATACACTGAGGTAATTGCTGGCCTTGTGCCTAAAGTAGAAACAGTTATTACAGGGTTGATAAAATAAAGTACCAGTAATGCACTGGGGTAATTGCTGGCCTTGTGCCCCCAAAAGTAGAAACAATTATTACAGGGTTGATAAAATAAAGTACCAGTAATACACTGGGGTAATTGCTGGCCTTGTGCCTAAAGTAGAAACAATTATTACAGGGCTGATAAAATAAAGTACCAGTAATACACTGAGGTAATTGCTGGCCTTGTGCCTAAAGTAGAAACAGTTATTACAGGGTTGATAAAATAAAGTACCAGTAATACACTGAGGTAATTGCTGGCCTTGTGCCTAAAGTAGAAACAGTTATTACAGGGTTGATAAAATAAAGTACCAGTAATACACTGAGGTAATTGCTGGCCTTGTGCCTAAAGTAGAAACAGTTATTACAGGGTTGATAAAATAAAGTACCAGTAATACACTGAGGTAATTGCTGGCCTTGTGCCTAAAGTAGAAACAGTTATTACAGGGTTGATAAAATAAAGTACCAGTAATACACTGAGGTAATTGCTGGCCTTGTGCCTAAAGTAGAAACAGTTATTACAGGGTTGATAAAATAAAGTACCAGTAATACACTGAGGTAATTGCTGGCCTTGTGCCTAAAGTAGAAACAGTTATTACAGGGCTGATAAAATAAAGTACCAGTAATACACTGAGGTAATTGCTGGCCTTGTGCTTAAAGTAGAAACAATTATTGCATTGATTTTTGCCGATCAACAAAAGGGTCAAACATCGATTGTCTTTGATATCAACCAATACCACATGAAACTTTGTTAGTTTATGCAACTGTAGCCACCAAAATTGTAAGAATATTCATTTAAGTTTTCCTATTATAAGTATTTGATATCAAGAAGTGTTTTTGTGGTCACCCTGCATATTGAAAAACGTGAGGAGGGGTAGCAATAGCTAAACAAAACTATCGTTTAATAAGCTATTGGTGACATTATGGAGGGAAATAAATATACAATGTTTCAATAAAAGATTTCAAGTGAGAGACGTGTTAATCAGGTCCTGTATTGGGGTCGCCTCTCGTGGAAAGAGGCGAAGAGGATGTCCCAAGATGATCTGGTGCCAGACAATAGACTGAAACATGAAACGAGTCAACAAAACTTGGAACGATGTATTGACAGATGTAACTGACAATGGTGATCGTTGGAACACTTTGTTTTCTTCGTATGTCTCAAGATATGGGAGTTTTGAGTCTAAGCCTGTCTATTTCACACGACTACCAATTGAGGGACATGTTAATCATGTCCTGTATTGGTACCCACCTCTGAAGAAAGAGAGGAAGAGGATGTCCCAAGATGATATGGTGCCAGACAATCGATTGAGACCTGAAACTCGTCAACAAAAGTTGGAACGATGTATTGATAGATGTAACTGACCATGGTGGACATTGGAGGACTTTGGTTGCCTCGTATGTCTCAAGATATGGGAGTTTGAAGTCTAATATGTCTGTCCGTCTATCTATCTCCCACGACTCCCAGGTGAGAGACATGAAAATCAGGTCCTGTATTGGTACAACTTCGTCTGGAAAGAGGCGAAGAGGATGTCCCAAGATGATCTGGTGCCAGACAATCGACTGGGACCTGAACATTATTAACAAAAGTTGGAACGATGTATTGATAGATGTAACTGACAATGGTGATCGTTGGAACACTTTGTTTTCTTCGTATGTCTCAAGATATGGGAGTTTTGAGTCTAAGTCTGTCTATTTCACACGACTCCCAATTGAGGGGCATGTTAATCAGGTCCTGTATTGGTACCCACCTCTGTAGAAAGAGGCGAAGAGGATGTCCCAAGATGATATGGTGCCAGACAATCGACTGAGACCTGAAACTCGTCAACAAAAAAGTTGGAACGATGTATTGATATATGTAACTGACCATGGTGGACATTGGAGGAGTTTGGTTGCCTCGTATGTCTCAAGATATGGGAGTTTGAAGTCTAATCTGTCTGTCCGTCTATCTATCTCCCACGACTCCCAGGTGAGAGACATGAAAATCAGGTCCTGTATTGGTACAACTTCGTCTGGAAAGAGGCGAAGAGGATGTCCCAAGATGATCTGGTGCCAGACAATCGACTGGGACCTGAACATTATTAACAAAAGTTGGAACGATGTATTGATAGATGTAACTGACAATGGTGATCGTTGGAACACTTTGTTTTCTTCGTATGTCTCAAGATATGGGAGTTTTGAGTCTAAGTCTGTCTATTTCACACGACTCCCAATTGAGGGGCATGTTAATCAGGTCCTGTATTGGTACCCACCTCTGTAGAAAGAGGCGAAGAGGATGTCCCAAGATGATATGGTGCCAGACAATCGACTGAGACCTGAAACTCGTCAACAAAAAAGTTGGAACGATGTATTGATATATGTAACTGACCATGGTGGACATTGGAGGAGTTTGGTTGCCTCGTATGTCTCAAGATATGGGAGTTTGAAGTCTAATATGTCTGTCCGTCTATCTATCTCCCACGACTCCCAGGTGAGAGACATGAAAATCAGGTCCTGTATTGGTACAACTTCGTCTGGAAAGAGGCGAAGAGGATGTCCCAAGATGATCTGGTGCCAGACAATCGACTGGGACCTGAACATTATTAACAAAAGTTGGAACGATGTATTGATAGATGTAACTGACAATGGTGATCGTTGGAACACTTTGTTTTCTTCGTATGTCTCAAGATATGGGAGTTTTGAGTCTAAGTCTGTCTATTTCACACGACTCCCAATTGAGGGGCATGTTAATCAGGTCCTGTATTGGTACCCACCTCTGTAGAAAGAGGCGAAGAGGATGTCCCAAGATGATATGGTGCCAGACAATCGACTGAGACCTGAAACTCGCCAACAAAAAAGTTAGAACGATGTATTGATAGATGTAACTGACCATGGAGGACTTTGGTTGCCTCGTGTGTCTCAAGAGTCTAATTAGTTTTTGAGATAATTGCGACTATGATTTCAAATACTTATGATATGAAATCTTAAATGAATATTCTTACAATTTTCGTGGCTACAGTTGCATAAACTAACAAAGTTTCGTGTGGTGTTGGTTGATACCACATCAATGCTATAATCAAGCTCTCAGAGTGTTTTGGGGGTCACCCTGTATATTGAAAAACGTGAGGAGGGGTAGCATGAGCTAAACAAAACTATCGTTCAATAAGTTATTGGTGACATTATGGAGGGAAATAAATATACAATATTTCAATAAAAGATTTCAACATAAAATAAAGCTTTACTTTACCTCCGTAAAAATGGTAAAAATCCAAGTTTTTAACGTTTATTTTCTACAGATTAAAAAATACGTCTAAAATTTCAGC
>OZ024766.1:7144862-7164862 GCA_964016885.1 Eledone cirrhosa
AGAGGCTCCCACAGGAGCACTGAGTGCAGTGTCAACTCTGGATGTCGGTGAGCATGTCCAGCTAACCTAGTGTGTCCGTGTAGAGGCTCCCACAGGAGCACTGAGTGCAGTGTCAACTCTGGATGTCGGTGAGCATGTCCAGCTAACCTAGTGTGTCCGTGTAGAGGCTCCCACAGGAACACTGAGTGCAGTGTCAACTCTGGATGTCGGTGAGCATGTCCAGCTAACCTAGTGTGTCCGTGTAGAGGCTCCCACAGGAGCACTGAGTGCAGTGTCAACTCTGGATGTCGGTGAGCATGATCAGCTAACCTAGTGTGTCCGTGTAGAGGCTCCCACAGGAGCACTGAGTATCAGTGTCAACCCTGGATGTCGGTGAACATGTCCAGCTAACCTAGTGTGTCCGTGTAGAGGCTCCCACAGGAGCACTGAGTGCAGTGTCAACTCTGGATGTCGGTGAGCATGTCCAGCTAACCTAGTGTGTCCGTGTAGAGGCTCCCACAGGAGCACTGAGTGCAGTGTCAACTCTGGATGTCGGTGAGCATGTCCAGCTAACCTAGTGTGTCCGTGTAGAGGCTCCCACAGGAGCACTGAGTGCAGTGTCAACTCTGGATGTCGGTGAGCATGTCCAGCTAACCTAGTGTGTCCGTGTAGAGGCTCCCACAGGAGCACTGAGTGCAGTGTCAACTCTGGATGTCGGTGAGCATGATCAGCTAACCTAGTGTGTCCGTGTAGAGGCTCCCACAGGAGCACTGAGTATCAGTGTCAACCCTGGATGTCGGTGAACATGTCCAGCTAACCTAGTGTGTCCATGTAGGGGCTCCCACAGGAGCACTGAGTGCAGTGTCAACTCTGAATGTCGGTGAGCATGTACAGCTAACCTAGTGTGTCCATGCAAGGGGCTCCCACAGGAGCACTGAGTGCAGTGTCAACTCTGGATGTCGGTGAGCATGTCCAGCTAACCTCAGTCTCCTCTGTGTTACTTTCAAGCTGACTTTTGGGAGGCTCCCATACAGCTCTGAGTCCTTCATCCTCAGTGTATACTGATCAATGTTCAGAGCCTAGATTATTAAACACTATTGTTGTTATTAAGGGGGTGGTTTGGCAGAATCAGTAGAGTGTCAGAGACCGTGCTTTGTGGCATAGAGTTACAGCCCTTTATATTCTAAAAGTTCAAATCACGCCGAGGTTAGCTTTGCCTTTCATCCTTACTCGGGTCGATAAAATAAAGTACCAGTAATACACTGGGGGTCGATTTAATCGACTTTCCCCTTCCCTCCGAATTGCTGGCCTTGTGCCTAAAGTAGAAACAATTATTATTATTGTTATATGGGCAGTGGTTTGCAGAATCGGTAGAGGGTCGGACACCATGCTCTTTGTTGCATAGAGTTACGACCCTGTACATTCTCTAGTTCCAATCCCGCTGAGGTTAACTTTGCCTTTCACCCTTTACGAGAGTCGATAAAGTACCAGTAATGCACTGGGGGTTGATTTAATCGCCCCCCCCCCCCCCCCCACACACACACACCCCAAAGAAATTGCAGGTCTTGTGCCTATACTAGAAAACATTATTATCATTATATCAACGTCTGATTGAGAAAATCGACTCCCTCGTCCCCTTTCACTCAATCCCCACCCCACAAATTGCTGGCCGCCACCACCACCACCACCACCATCATTATTATTATTATTATTATTGTTGTTGTTGTTGTTGTTGTTGTTTCTGATTTGCGTTTTTCTTCTTTTTCTTCTTTTTTTTTTTTCTTTGAAAAATTTATAAAAGATTTAGACAAAAAAAAAAAAATACCACGATAACCCTCTAAACATACAGGCTTTTGTTGTTGTTGTTGTTGTTACTGTTGTTATTATTATTATTGGAGGCTCAGTCATTGATGTTGTATAACTGGAAAGTTTGTTGAAATGAACATCAAGCCGCTACCTGCAGCCTCAGATATTCCGGACGTTTCGGAGGGTTCTTGCTGTTCCCAGCAAGCATGCTTTTTGAAGTGTTCCGAAAAACAGGGCTGGACTAATGTTCTTTAACCATCCTTGATATCAAGCCGCTACCTGCAGCCTCAGATATTCCGGACGTTTCGGAGGGTTCTTGCTGTTCCCAGCAAGCATGCTTTTGAAGTGTTCCGAAAAGCGGGGCTGGACTAATGTTCTTTAACCATCCTTGATATCAAGCCGCTACCTGCAGCCTCAGATATTCCGGACGTTTCGGAGGGTTCTTGCTGTTCCCAGCAAGCATGCCTTTTGAAGTGTTCTGAAAAGCGGAGCTGGACTAATGATCTTTAACCATCCTTGATATCAAGCCGTTACCTGCAGCCTCAGATATTCCGGATGTTTCGGAGGGTTCTTGCTGTTCCCAGCAAGCATGCCTTTTGAAGTGTTCCGAAAAACAGGGCTGGACTAATCTTCTTTAACCATCTTTGGAAACTCTTTGAGATAGTACCTAGTGCTCCTATCACAATTAACGACCTTGATCTCAAGCCACTCCCTGCAGCCTCAGATATTTAGGACGTTTCGGAGGGTTGTTGCTGTTCCCAGCAAGCATGCCTTTTTAAGTATTCCAAAAAAGCGGGGCTGGTTCTTTAACCATCTTTGGAAACTCTTTGAGATAGTACGTAGTGCTCTTATCACAATCGGGACGACCTTGATCTCATAACAGTCCCAAACCTTTTTTAACTCCCACTTTAAATCCTGGTATCGGTTAATTTTCTTGCACTCTCGTGTCAAAGGGGCAGGCTACATCTACAATCAGACACGATCTATTTTCCTTGACAAAAACCACCAGGTCAGGCCTATTGTGTTCTAATTTCTTGTCCGTCTGTATCCTGAAATCCCACAGCACCTTCACCTCATCGTTTTCTATCACCGACTCTGGCTTCTGCTCAAACCACTTCTCAGAATGTGGTAAATTATTTTGTTTGCCTAAATGCCAGTGAATCGCACAATAATTGTTTCTACTTTAGGCACAAGGCCAGCAATTACCTCCCAGTGCATTACTGGTACTTTATTTTATCGACCCCGTAAGGATGAAAGGCAAAGTCAACCTCGGCGGGATTTGAACTCAGACCGTAAAGGGACGTAACTGTGCTGCAAAGCATGACGTCCGACCCTCCACCGATACTGCCAATCCACTAATAATTGTCTCTACTTTAGGCACAAGGCCAGCAATTACCTCCCAGTACATTACTGGTACTTTATTTTATCGACCCCGTAAGGATGAAAGGCAAAGTCAACCTCGGCGGGATTTGAACTCAGATCGTAAAGGGACGTAACTATGCTTGAAAGCATGGCGTCCGACCCTCTACCGATACAATAATAATTGTTTCTACCTTTTTGGCACAAGGCCAGCAATTATCCCAGTGAATCACATAATAATAATTATTATTTGTTTCTACTTTAGGCACAAGGCCAGCAAATACCAGTTCATTACTGGTACTTTATTTTATCACATAATTATTATTAAGTGGCAGAATCGGTAGAGAGTCGGACGCCATGCTTTCCATCATAGTTATGTCCCTTTACGGTCTGAGTTCAAATCCCGCCGAGGTTAACTTTGCCTTTCATCCTTACGGGGTCGATAATAATAAAGTACCAGTAATGTACTGGGGGGGGGGGGGGGGGTATTTGCTGGCCTTGTGCCAAAAAATAGAAACAATTATTATTAGTTAAGGGAGGTAAGTTTGAAAGCCATCGCTATCTTCAATTTCGTATTCTTGCCAAATCTTCCCCAATCAAAAAATACGGCGAAAGCTTCCATTTCTAATTAATATATATATATATATTTAAGTGAACAACACAATATATAACTACTCCATTTTTTTCTTTGGAATTACCTAAAACATATATATATATTTAATATAGAAATGGCTTCTACAGGACTAGAGCTGTTTCATTCAGAAGAAATCACCAGGAAAGCCCTAGTCCTGTAGAAGCCATTTCTATATTAAATATTTATACTTTGCTTTGTATTGAGTACCTTACTTACTGTGGTTACCTCCGATTGAACCCGGATAAACACACACACACACATATATATGTAGGAACGAGTAGGACCCCGACGGCTGAGCTCAAGCCGTTTCGACGGCTAATTCAGTCCAGAATTAGCCGTCGAAACGGCTTGAGCTCAGCCGTCGGGGTCCTACTTGTTCCTATTACCCACTCTACTACCCTAAGTATTGAGTACTTTGGTGCGTTATGGTCCACCTGGTTCCTTACCACATTTCCTTCGTTATATATATATATATGTGCAGAGGTTATATTTAATTTGTTGGGATTCAACAAGCTTAAAAAATTTTATATCTGATATAAAGCACTCAACAAGTTAGTGGAGTAAATACACAATATATTAAGTTTTATAAATATAGTTTCCATTTATTAATATATTGTATATAGAGGGTCGGACGCCATGCTTTCCAGCATAGTTACATCCCTTTACGATCTGAGTTCAAATCCCGCCGAGGTTGACTTTGCCTTTCATCCTTACGGGGTCGATAAAATAAAGTACCAGTAATGCACTGGGTAATTGCTGGCCTTGTGCCAAAAGTAGAAACAATTAATATATCGTATATATATATATATATATATATATATAATGTGTGAGTGCGCTTAATACTTTCGGTCATGAGAATGAGTACTCAATACCTTTGTAGAGATACATAGATAAATTTGATGTCCCACAAGACGGTTGGTGTCTTATTTAACTGCTAATCGAAGCAGGTCGAACGATCGACTGAGGTTACGAGACGTGAATGTATAAGCAGATAGGCTAGACTTACCTCCCTTGAAATGATGTTTGTCTTATAAATATTCCAAGTTATCTTTTCTTGAGTATTAAAACATTTACCTTTTTTTTTTTAAAAATAATATCCGTAACTCCTGGTATCGTAGTGCCGCCATATTGGAATTTGGCGTTTTTAGGGTATTTTTAAAATCATGGCGGAGCTTTATTCCAGAGAAGAAAAGAGGGAGAATCTAACCCCAGTATTAGACTGGTAATTTTTAATAAGTAGATATTATGTATTATATTGTATAGTCCTATAACTTCTGAAGGAGTCATGGAGGGGCTACGTATTAACATACAACATTTCTAGGGTATTTTTAAGTCCTGGTGGAGCCCATCTCCTGTCTCCAGGTCTGAATACAGCAGATTTCTTCCAGAGAAGGATAGAAAGAACGAGAAAAGAGGAATAATTAACCCCAGTGCATGACTGGTATTTTTTTTATCGACGAAAGGCAAATTTGACCTCAACAGAATTTAGATAGAGTGTGTGAGAAAGAGATACTTTTTTTTGCTCTAACCACTAAACCATGTGCCTATATATATATATATTTCACAGAACTTATGTTCACCGAATTCACAGACTAGATCCCTTCTTCCTCCCGTTAGACCTGTACGGAATTCCTTCCTTGCTCACATTCCAACCAGGTTTGATGGTCTTTATTCTCTCTCATTCACGATTTCACCGAACTTATATTCATGGAAATTTGGAACTTGACTCCTTCTTCCTCACTTTTCGTTGCTTCACCATCTTTGTTTGTTTACACTCTCGTGTCCCCTTTATTTACGTGTCCCAACGACTTTTTTTAGCCGTTGCTCGCACCAACCGGAGGTATATGGTCTTTAAAGCGATGAAATACCAATGATGGTTGGAAGATCACTGATGAAGGACTAACTTTATTCATATATATATATGTATATATATATTGGTCAATCATTTATAAACATTAATTGCCAGATAAATTAACTATGGAGATATAAAAGATACAGCACCGAAAACCAATCCAAAGCAAACAGTGAGTGTGTTTTATTATTATTTCTGGAAATATAACAATATGACCTTCCCCAAATATAACAATATATATAGAGATAGATAGTGAGAAAGAGATATAGAGGAAGAACTGACCTCAGTACTTGACTGGTACTTTTTGAAATCGACTTTAAATGGATGAAAAGCAAAGTTGACCTCAGCAAGATTTAAACTGATAGCAAAAAGGCTGAACTAATACCATAAAGGATTCTATCTAATGTTCTAACAAGAATTTCATTCCACATATGATGTATATATATATTTTTCACAGTATAAATATATATATTTTTCCCTGGATTTCTTTAAATTCTGTTGGATAAATCTATATCCTGATTCTTTTTGAATTGAGTTTGAATTATTTTTCCCATTTTCACGCTATAGTCACTTATATATTATCGAATATTGTTAGCTTCTCGCTACAACAATTTCTATATTTTCATTTATATATATATATAGTTAGAGAAGCAAAAAATTGCTTATTGTGATCCAGTTTTTGGTTAAGAAAGCCAGTTTCATGGATGTTTTCAACGTACGTAACTCCACAAGTTTGTAAGAATTCCGTTCAATCTTGGAGTATAAAGTATAAAAGACAAAACACAGGTAAGCATTAAGAGAAGGATTTTATCCAGGTATTTACGACCGTTTCATTGGTAAGTGCAACCTTATATTGCTATACTGCAAATAGCAGCCACTCAATTATAATTGTTGTTCACAGTCCAAATTTTCAAAATAGCAATATAAGGTTGCACTTACCAATGAAACGGTCGTAAATACCTGGATAAAATCCTTCTCTTAATGCTTACCTGTGTTTTCTCTTTTATATATATATATATACACACTTGCTCTGTATCTCTTTCTCACTTTTCTCTCTCTCTTTATTCTTCTCTGGAAGGAATCTGCTGTAATCAGACCTGGAGAAAAGAGATGGGGGGGGGGGGGGTCTGCCAGCTTTAAAAAAATGCTCTAGGAACGCTGTATGTTAATACAGCGCCCCCTACGAGTCACTCAGGAGTTACAGGACTTTAAATGTAGTTTTGTTGTTGGGGAAGTGATGTTTGTGATAAAGCTGATATATAAAATGAAATTTTATTTATACATACATACCTATATATAGATATATATATACGTATGTATGTGTATATATACATAGATCATGATACACATTATATATATATATATATATATATATAGGGTGTCCCTCCAAAATGTATACGCACTCTAACAGCATTCTAATAAATATTGTCTGTACAGGTAATCAAAGTGTGTATACATTTTTGGGACACCCTCTATACATACATCTGTATATATACATACATATGTGTGTGTGTGTGTGTGTGTATATATATATATTTGGGGTGGGCTAAATTAGGATTTTCATACATTTTTTTGGGACATTCTGTATATATATATATATATATGCATATACATGTGTGTATATATATTTAAGTTGGGCAAAATTAGGGGGTTCTTTTTCATACATTTTTTGGGGACACCCTGTGTATATATATATATATATATATATATATATATGCATATAAATGTATGCACATACACGTGTGTGTATATATATATATATATATATATATATATGCATATATACATGTGTGTATGTGTATATATATATATATATATTTACGTTGGGCAAAATTAGGGTTTTTTCCATACATTTTTTGGGGACACCCTGAATATATATATATGTATATATATATATATATATATATATGCATATATATTTATGTACATACATGTGTGTGTGTATATATATGTATATATATATATTTATATGCATATATATTTATGTACATACATGTGTGTGTGTATATATATGTATATATATATATGCATATATACTTATGTACATACATGTGTGTGTGTATATATATGTATGTATATATATGTATATATATATATGCATATATACTTATGTACATACATGTGTGTGTGTATATATATGTATATATATATATCATCATCATCATCATCGTTTAACGTCCATCTTCCACGCTTGCATGGGTTTGAATATAAGTTGGGTAAAATTAGGCTTTTTTCATACATCTTTTGGTGACACCCTGCATATATATATATATCTATATATATTTGGGTTGGGCTAAATCAGGGTTTTCATCAGGTCAAAGACAAAAGTTTAAACTGTTTGTCTTTCAGGGGTCTCCAACTGTAGCCAAGTTTCCCTGAAACGTAGTCTTTGACAGAATCAAGGTTGTATGAAGTTTGTTTCAGCCATCTGTGGAACTTGTCTGACCACTCGGGCAAACGAGGCCAGTCGTATTTCCTTATCAAAGCATTCTCGCGTATGTAAAGTTTCTCGAGGTTTTTCGCCTCGCTCACCACGAGAAGTAACGTGGCTGTTGAGATCCTTTCTTTTAAAATAAGGGTGTGGAGTTTGTGACAGCTTTTCACCATCATCAACAGGCTCGAGTCGGCCCTTTCTGTGAACGAACGCGACCCGTGAACCCTTGGCAGTTTGAGTTGGGCGAAAAGTTCGAGGTTTTTGTGGTAGAGGTCAGCGATTTGCATAGCGATGGCGGGTTTGAGCCGACTGCGTGGGTTCTCGTGAATCACAGAGTAGACAGGAGCACCTGGTTGTTGCATCATGTCCCTGTCCAATCTCCCGAGTGTTCTGAGTACCACGCGGATGTATGGGATCATCTCGAGGAGGAAACTCCATGTGGCCGGAGCTATGGGGACGCTAGAAGGCGTGAGGTGATCTTCTACAATCTGGATCTCCGTTAACTGGGTTCCCGCAAACAGCAACACGCTTTCATCGTCGATGTTATTCGGGGAGATGACCAGCTTTTGTAAGGCGGACATTTGCGCGACCATCGTAAACGGAAACACGTCGTTTGTACAGTTAATTAACGCGAGGGTCTGTAAAGAATCTCCGCTTGTTCTGTAGATCGGGTCGAGGAAATCTCCAGCGTCTTTCGCGTCCAGCATTAAATTGGCCAACCGGATCTCCTTGAGGTTTTTCATGCTTCCGACCACATTCTTGGTCTTGTCTAAGATGTCTCCCCCCGTTCCGTGAATGCTCACACCGCTGTGGTCCCAGAACTCACAGTGGAAAGTGAAGTGGAACGTTCGTAGATGTGGCATGGGATATTCCTCGAAGTAGCTTAGGAAATATCCGAGAACCCGAAGGAATTCGTAGAGGTTGAAGTAGTCTTTGATTGGGGGAATGATAATATGTTTGAAGAACGAACCAACTCGAGCTAAACATAGCTGTACCTTTCTAGGGTCGCTCTCATGTTGGTAACCCAAGTATAAATTGAATTTCTTTCGAGTGAAGGATCTGTCGTTTAGTGTGAAAGTTTCCCACACCTGAAATAAATAAATATATATATCATCATCATCATCATCATCGTTTAACGTCCATCTTCCACGCTTGCATGGGTTTGGACGTATCTATATATATATATACGTTATTCCGGGTTGAATCGGAGGTAACCACAGTAAGTAAGGTACTCAATACATGGCAGAGTATAACAGTTTTAATATAGATGAGATTCTACAGGACTAGAACTGTTTCATTCATTAGAAATCATCAGGAATCTGGGTATCAAAAAATAAATATCATATAAATACCATATTTATTTTTTGATACCCAGATTCCTGATGATTTCTAATGAATGAAACAGTTCTAGTCCTGTAGAATCTCATCTATATTAAAACTATATATATATATAAATGATGATATATATATGTATATATATGAATGAAAATATACAGGTGATAATGTATGTATGTATGGAGACTTAATTCTTAGTGGAATCTTAGGGGCGCCATCATGACGTGGTATGTCGTAATAAGGTTTGGATCTAGTGGAACTCATCCCCTTTCAAGGTCTATGTATGGAGACTTAACTCTTAGTGGAATCTTAGGGGCGCCATCATGACATAAGGTGTGTCGTGATCTGGTTTGTATCTAGTGGAACTCATTCCCTTTCCAGGTCTATGTATGGAGACTTAACTCTTAGTGGAATCTTAGGGGCGCCATCATGACATAAGGTGTGTCGTGATCTGGTTTATATCTAGTAGAATTCCTCCCCTTTCCAGGTCTGAATTATGTATGTATGTATGTTCAGAGACTTAACTATTAGTGGAGTCTTAGGGGCGCCATCATGATATAAGGTATCTTGAGCAAATTTATATTAAGTGGAACTCATCCCATCTCCAGGTCTGAAAATAGCAGATTTCTTCCTGAGAAAGAGATATAGAGGAAGAATCAACCCCAGTAGTTGACTGGTAGGTTTTTTTTTATTGACCCTGAAAGGATTTGAATGCAGAGAGCTGGACCGAACACCCTAGAGAGATTTGGCTGTTATTTCTAGGAAATTACATGAGGCTATAGAGAAGAATTGAACTCTTTAACCATACAGGAATACCTGTGATATACTATGGGCATGTGGCTAGAAATTCTCAGTAAAGAATGTATATATATTTATTAAAATAACAGATTAAAGTTTAAGCAAAGAATCGCTGCTTTCACCCTTAACGGGATCATATTTGCTCTATGGTTTTTATATATCTGATATATATATTTATCCTTAACGAGCCCTCTTTGGATTTTAGTCTTTACCTTTATTATTATTACTATATATAGGGCGGTGGATTGGCAGTATCGGTAGAGGGTCGGACGCCATGCTTTCCAGCATAGTTACGTCCCTTTACGGACTGAGTTCAAAACCCGCCGAGGTTAACTTTGCCTTTCATCCTTACGGGGTCGATAAAATAAAGTACCAGTAATACACTGGGTAATTGCTGGCCTTGTGCCAAAAGTAGAAACGATTATTATTACTATATATATATAATGGAGGCACATGGCTTAGTGGTTAGAACATTGGCCTTACAATCGAAAGGTTGTGAGTTCAATTCTCAGACCGGGTGATGTGTTGTTTCCTTGAGCAAGACACTTTATTTCACATTGCTCCAGTTTACTCAGCTGTAGAAATGAGATGATAGGGACTGGGGTCCCGATCATTCCACTGCAAAGTGGTCGTGGAGGTGCCACGGCAAAAAAGCACCCAGCACTCACTGTAAATGAGGTTGGTGTTAGGAAGGGCATCCAGCTGTAGAGATCAAGCCAGAATCAGTTCCCGTCCCACCCTTGCAAGCAGGGAAAAGCGGACTAAAATGAAATGATAATAGTAATAAACGAAAGATATATACTCTATATCATCTCTATTTATTTCCTTATATATATTTCAGGGATGCTAGAAATTTGTTTGACATAAATTATAGTATGTCTTATATATAAAATGTTATATGACATACTCACAAGAGTGACCTCAACAGATATAATATATATATATATATTTGTTTTGCAAGGTTTTTGATATGAAATCGTGTGTTGAAACAAATATTGTTATACTTAAGTTGACGGAACTAGCATGGGTTTCACTGCTAGTACCAGTTGCATCTCAGCGTACTCAACAGGTAATGTTAAGTAAACTCCCAGAGAGTACACAGTTATTTGCTTCAATACAACGCAATTAAATGGTTACCTACATCCTATACTCAAGCTAGGTTGGAAGTCATACAAATAAATACGTATATGTAGGTTCAAGAGTTGTTTCCCTTTCATCACTAAATTCATCTAAAATGGCGACCCACTCTCCCATCTAATTTAATGCTTCATAACTTTCTTATTAATTCATATTTTTTAATGAAATTTTGTAGAGATACAAGTAAGAATATGTAAATTACGAATTCTTTATTAGAATTGAAATATATACCCCCACGTAAAATTTTACACGACGTCGAGTTTTGTTTTACATGCTTTGAGGTAGGTTTTAATTTGATTATTATTGCTAACACAAAAGATGGAGATTTGGCTGTTGTTTCTAACACAAAAGAGATGTAATTTGAGGGAGATTTGGCTACTATTTCTAACACAAAAGAGATGTGATTTGAGGGAGATTTAGCTGCTGTTTCTCACACAAAAGAGGTGTGGTTTGAGGGAGATTTAGCTGCTGTTTCTAACACAAAAGGTGTGGTTTGAGGGAGATTTGGCTGTTGTTTCTAACACAAATGAGATGGGATTTGAGGGAGATTTGGTTACTATTTCTAACACAAATGAGATGTGATTTGAGGGAGATTTGGCTGTTGTTTCTAACACAAAAAAAGATGTGATTTGAGGGAGATTTGGCTGTTGTTTCTAACATTGTATAAGATATTGGGGTGTTAAATTTTAGGGAGGTTTGACTGCTGTTTCCTTGCTACCAGAGTCATCATCATCATCGCATCCACTTTCTCTGCTAGCATGGGTTGGACAGGTCTACATAGACCAAGTCAGTACTGAAGTAATGCACCAGCTTCAGCATTCGGTGATCAGAAGGGAGGTAGATGTAAAAACCAAACTCCCTATCTTCAATTTAGTATTCGTACCAACCCTTACATATGGTCATGAATCTTGGGTAATGACAGAAAGAATACAATTGTGAATACAAGCAGTCGAAATAGGGTTCCTCTGAAGTGTCTTTGGAGTAACGTTACTCGATAAAGTTTGTAGCTTGGAGATCAGAGAGTCACTCCAGGTAGAGCCCCTACTTCTCTGAATTGAGAGACTACAGCTCTGATACTATGGACATGTGGTTAGAATGTCTCAGGAAGGATCTCTGAATTGAGAGATCACAGCTCTGATACTACAGACATGTGGTTAGAATGTCTCAGGAAAGAATCTCAGAATTGAGAGATCACAGCTGTGATACTACAGACATGTGGTTAGAATGTCTCAGGAAAGAATCTCTGGATTGAGAGACCACAGCTCTGATACTACAGACATGTGGTTAGAATGTCTCAGGAAAGAATCTCTGAATTGAGAGATCACAGCTCTGATACTACAGACATGTGGTTAGAATGTCTCAGGAAAGAATCTCTGAATTGAGAGATCACAGCTCTGATACTACAGACATGTGGTTAGAATGTCTCAGGAAAGAATCTCTGAATTGAGAGATCACAGCTCTGATACTACAGACATGTGGTTAGAATGTCTTAGGAAAGAATCTCTGAATTGAGAGATCACAGCTCTGATACTACAGACATGTGGTTAGAATGTCTCAGGAAAGAATCTCTGAATTGAGAGATCACAGCTCTGATACTACAGACATGTGGTTAGAATGTCTGAGGAAAGAATCTCTGAATTGAGAGATCACAGCTCTGATACTATGGACATGTGGTTAGAATGTCTGAGGAAAGAATCTCTGAATTGAGAGACCACAGCTCTGATACTACAGACATGTGGTTAGAATGTCTCAGGAAAGAATCTCTGAATTGAGAGATCACAGCTCTGATACTACAGACATGTGGTTAGAATATCTCAGGAAAGAATCTCTGAATTGAGAGATCACAGCTCTGATACTACAGACATGTGGTTAGAATGTCTCAGGAAAGAATCTCTGAATTGAGAGATCACAGCTCTGATACTACAGACATGTGGTTAGAATGTCTCAGGAAAGAATCTCTGAATTGAGAGACCACAGCTCTGATACTACAGACATGTGGTTAGAATGTCTCAGGAAAGCATCTCTGGATTGAGAGATCACAGCTCTGATACTACAGACATGTGGTTAGAATGTCTCAGGAAAGAATCACTGAATTGAGAGACCACAGCTCTGATACTATGACATGTGGTTAGAATGTCTCAGGAAAGAATCTCTGAATTGAGAGATCACAGCTCTGATACTACAGACATGTGGTTAGAATGTCTCAGGAAAGAATCTCTGAATTGAGAGATCACAGCTCTGATACAAGACCTGTTGGGAGGAGTGTTTGAGGGCTCTGCCTCCCCAGGAATAAGTGGCCCAAGAAGAAGATAATTCTTACCCTAGGGGAGTAAAGATGTGTCTAAAGCTGGCAAAGATTTTACGGGCAAAACTAACCGGCAAATGACCCAAGGGTAGATCCAACCAGATTATTTGGAGATGTCTGCTTCTGACAGGACTTGCTGGAGGGAGTGTTTGAGGGCTCTGCCTCCCCAGGAATAAGTGGCTCAAGAAGAAGAAAAGAGAATGGGAAACGAAGATTCTTACCCTAGGAGAATAAAAATATCTGTACCAACGTTGGCAAACCATGGAAGACTGGTGTCGATGTTTGGGAGAAAGAAGAGAGAGAATTTCCTCCAAGATTATGTCTGGTACAGCTGTCCACCCTTCCCAAATTTCTTCATAATTCCGATTGAAACGAAAGCTGTTTGTCTGTCCACCATCATCATCATCATCATCATCATCATTGTCGTCATTGCCATCACCGTTGCTGTCATCACGGTAAAGTTCAGCTTCTTTTCCATCGTCACCGTCATCATTGTCAATGTTGGTGTTGTTGTTGATGATACTGCGAGCAAGTCTGACATTGTTATCGCTTCCTTCCTCTTCTTCTTCACCGGTTCCTTCCTCGGACAACGATTCTGTCACGTAGTCCAAGAAATCGGTAAACAGATACCGCCACATCGATTTCTGAAGAAGAACAACAACAACAACTTCAATAACAAGATAAATAATAATTTCTAATGTAGGCACAAGTCCAGCAATTACCCCAGTACATTACTGGTACTTTATTTTATCGACCCCGTAAGGATGAAAGGCAAAGTCAACCTCGGCGGGATTTGAACTCAGAATCCCTCCGAGGTTAACTTTGCCTTTCATCCTTACAGGGTCGATACAATAAAGTACCAGTAATACACTGGGGTAATTGCTGGCCTTGTGCCAAAAGTAGAAATAATTATTACAGGGTCGATAAAATAAAGTACCAGTAATACACTGGGGTAATTGCTGGCCTTGTGGCAAAAGTAGAAACAATTATTACAGGGTTGATACAATAAAGTACCAGTAATACACTGGGGTATTTGCTGGCCTTGTGCCAAAAGTAGAAACAGTTATTACAGTGTTGATAAAATAAAGTACCAGTAATACACTGGGGTAATTGCTGGCCTTGTGCCAAAAGTAGAAACAGTTATTACAGGGTTGATAAAATAAAGTACCAGTAATACACTGGGGTAATTGCTGGCCTTGTGCCAAAAGTAGAAATAATTATTACAGGGTCGATAAAATAAAGTACCAGTAATACACTGGGGTAATTGCTGGCCTTGTGCCTATATTGATAATAATAAACGTTGCAATTTTTGGAGGAGATGGGAAAGTAAATTAAATCGACACCAGCACATTACTGGTACTTTTGTGATAATAATAATAGTTTCTGGTAAAGATACAAGGCCAACACCAACCTCAGCGTATTACTGGTACTTTCTAATAATAATAATAGCTTCTGGTTAAGGTATAAGGCCAACACGACTCAGCGTATTACTGGTACTTTACAATAACAATAAACGTTTCTGGTTAAGGTACAATATCAACAACGGACCTAGCGTATTACTGGTACTTTCTGATAATAATAATAATAATAATAATAATAATAACTTCTGGTTAAGGTATAAGGCCAACACGACCCAGCGTATTACTGGTACTTTACAATAACAATAAACGTTTCTGGTTAAGGTACAATATCAACAACGGACTCCAGCGTATTACTGGTACTTTCTGATAATAATAATAATAGCTTCTGGTTAAGGTATAAGGCCAACACGACCCAGCGTATTACTGGTACTTTACAATAACAATAAACGTTTCTGGTTAAGGTACAATATCAACAACGGACTCCAGCGTATTACTGGTACTTTCTGATAATAATAATAATAACTTCTGGTTAAGGTATAAGGCCAACACGACCCAGCGTATTACTGGTACTTTACAATAACAATAAACGTTTCTGGTTAAGGTACAATATCAACAACGGACCCCAGCGTATTACTGGTACTTTACAATAACAATAAACGTTTCTGGTTAAGGTACAATATCAACAACGGACCCCAGCGTATTACTGGTACTTTCTGATAATAATAATAATAATAATAATAATAACTTCTGGTTAAGGTATAAGGCCAACACGACTCAGCGTATTACTGGTACTTTACAATAACAATAAACGTTTCTGGTTAAGGTACAATATCAACAACGGACCCCAGCGTATTACTGGTACTTTCTGATAATAATAATAATAATAATAATAATAACTTCTGGTTAAGGTATAAGGCCAACACGACTCAGCGTATTACTGGTACTTTACAATAACAATAAACGTTTCTGGTTAAGGTACAATATCAACAACGGACTCCAGCGTATTACTGGTACTTTACAATAACAATAAACGTTTCTGGTTAAGGTACAATATCAACAACGGACCCCAGCGTATTACTGGTACTTTCTGATAATAATAACGGCTTCTGGTTAAGGTATAAGGTCAACCACGAACCAGAGTATTACTGGTACTTTACAACGCCCAGTATATTACTGGTACTTGCAATGTGGTTCGTTTTAATCGTCTTTTTCGTTACCCTAAAATTGCTGACCTTGTGCCTTAAATCAGAAACCAATATTAATTTTTTGTAAAGTACCAGTAATTCACTGGGGTTCTGATTTACTAAGAATAGTAATAATATTAATAATATTAATAATAAAAAAGACGTGTTTTACCTGAGGGTAATAGAGAGAATGCTTTGTTGATTTTATATAAGTTAGAGTTGAGGGACGTTCTATAAATAGCCAGTGTTGTGTTGTGGACGGAAAGTGGCGAACACTGACGGAAAAGTACGACGGTGTTTTTTTACACACACACATACATATATATATATATATACACATACACGTATATATATACACACACACACACACATATATATATATATACACACACACACATATATATATATATATACACACGTATACATATATATATACACGCACACACACACACATATATAAATATATATATATATATATATATATATATATACACATATACACACACACACACACATATATAAATATATATATATAAACTGTGTATATATATATCTTTTGCGGCGGTTGATGATGGCAAAACCTTGCTTTCCATTTATGGTGATGGAAGTTATTTGGCGGCGGCGGGGAGAGGAAGAGGAGGAGACGAAGAAGGTGCTAAGTAGTGAGGGGGGGAGGGATGTTATGGTGGTGGTGACGGAGGAGACGAAGTGGGGGGCTTAGTAGTGTTGGCGGTGACGTAGAGGGCTGTTATGGTGGTGGTGACGGAGAAGGAGACTTGTAGTAGAGATGGTGATGGCGGTGACGAAGAGGGCTGTTATGGTGGTGGTGACGGAGAAGGAGACTTGTAGTAGAGATGGTGATGGCGGTGACGAAGAGGGCTGTTATGGTGGTGGTGACGGAGAAGGAGACTGGTAGTAGAGATGGTGATGGTGGTGACGAAGAGGGCTGTTATGGTGGTGGTGACGGAGAAGGAGACTTGTAGTAAAGGTGGTGATGGCGGTGACGAAGAGGGCTGTTATGGTGGTGGTGACGGAGAAGGAGACTGGTAGTAGAGATGGTGATGGCGGTGACGAAGAGGGCTGTTATGGTGGTGGTGACGGAGAAGGAGACTGTGGTAGTAGAGATGGTGATGGCGGTGACGTAGAGGGCTGTTATGGTGGTGGTGACGGAGAAGGAGACTTGTAGTAGAGGTCGTGATGGCGGTGACGAAGAGGGCTGTTATGGTGGTTGTGACGGAGAAGGAGACTTGTAGTAGAGGTGGTGATGGCGGTGACGTAGAGGGCTGTTATGGTGGTGGTGACGGAGGAGACTTGTAGTAGAGATGGTGATGGCGGTGACGAAGAGGGCTGTTATGGTGGTGGTGACGGAGAAGGAGACTTGTAGTAGAGGTGGTGATGGCGGTGACGAAGAGGGCTGTTATGGTGGTGGTGACGGAGAAGGAGACTTGTAGTAGAGATGGTGATGGCGGTGACGTAGAGGGCTGTTATGGTGGTGGTGACGGAGAAGGAGACTTGTAGTAGAGATGGTGATGGCGGTGACGAAGAGGGCTGTTATGGTGGTGGTGACGGAGAAGGAGACTTGTAGTAGAGATGGTGATGGCGGTGACGAAGAGGGCTGTTATGGTGGTGGTGACGGAGAAGGAGACTTGTAGTAGAGGTGGTGATGGCGGTGACGAAGAGGGCTGTTATGGTGGTGGTGACGGAGAAGGAGACTTGTAGTAAAGGTGGTGATGGCGGTGACGAAGAGGGCTGTTATGGTGGTGGTGACGGAGAAGGAGACTGGTAGTAGAGATGGTGATGGCGGTGACGAAGAGGGCTGTTATGGTGGTGGTGACGGAGAAGGAGACTGTGGTAGTAGAGATGGTGATGGCGGTGACGAAGAGGGCTGTTATGGTGGTGGTGACGGAGAAGGAGACTGTGGTAGTAGAGATGGTGATGGCGGTGACGAAGAGGGCTGTTATGGTGGTGGTGACGGAGAAGGAGACTTGTAGTAAAGGTGGTGATGGCGGTGACGAAGAGGGCTGTTATGGTGGTGGTGACGGAGAAGGAGACTGGTAGTAGAGATGGTGATGGCGGTGACGAAGAGGGCTGTTATGGTGGTGGTGACGGAGAAGGAGACTGTGGTAGTAGAGATGGTGATGGCGGTGACGAAGAGGGCTGTTATGGTGGTGGTGACGGAGAAGGAGACTTGTAGTAGAGATGGTGATGGCGGTGACGTAGAGGGCTGTTATGGTGGTGGTGACGGAGAAGGAGACTGGTAGTAGAGGTGGTGATGGCGGTGACGTAGAGGGCTGTTATGGTGGTGGTGACGGAGAAGGAGACTGTGGTAGTAGAGATGGCGGTGACGAAGAGGGCTGTTATGGTGGTGGTGACGGAGAAGGAGACTGTGGTAGAGATGGTGATGGCGGTGACGTAGAGGGCTGTTATGGTGGTGGTGACGGAGAAGGAGACTGTGGTAGTAGAGATGGTGATGGCGGTGACGAAGAGGGCTGTTATGGTGGTGGTGACGGAGAAGGAGACTTGTAGTAGAGGTGGTGATGGCGGTGACGAAGAGGGCTGTTATGGTGGTGGTGACGGAGAAGGAGACTTGTAGTAGAGATGGTGATGGCGGTGACGTAGAGGGCTGTTATGGTGGTGGTGACGGAGAAGGAGACTTGTAGTAGAGATGGTGATGGCGGTGACGAAGAGGGCTGTTATGGTGGTGGTGACGGAGAAGGAGACTTGTAGTAGAGATGGTGATGGCGGTGACGTAGAGGGCTGTTATGGTGGTGGTGACGGAGAAGGAGACTTGTAGTAGAGATGGTGATGGCGGTGACGAAGAGGGCTGTTATGGTGGTGGTGACGGAGAAGGAGACTGGTAGTAGAGATGGTGATGGCGGTGACGTAGAGGGCTGTTATGGTGGTGGTGACGGAGAAGGAGACTGGTAGTAGAGATGGTGATGGCGGTGACGAAGAGGAGGTGGTGGTGACGGAGAAGAAGGCTCTGGTAGTAGTAGAGGTGGTGGTGGTGACGGAGAAGATTGGTAGTAGAGATGGTGATGGCGGTGACGGAGAAGAAGGCTCTGGTAGTAGTAGAGGTGGTGGTGACGGAGAAGAAGGCTCTGGTAGTAGAGGTGGTGGTGACGGAGAAGAAGGCTCTGGTAGTAGAGGTGGTGGTGGCGGAGAAGAAGGCTCTGGTAGTAGAGGTGGTGGTAACGGAGAAGAAGGCTCTGGTAGTAGAGGTGGTGGTAGCGGAGAAGAAGGCTCTGGTAATAGAGGTGGTGGTGACGGAGAGGGAGAGGGCTGTTATGGTGGTGATGACGGTGAAGAAGATGGTGGTGGTGGCCGAGGGGTTGATGATGATGGTGTTGCTTGGTGGAGAGGGAAAGGGAGACTGGTAGTAGAGGTGGCGGTGACGGAGAGGGAGCTTAGTTGCGATGCTGGTGGTGGCGTTGGCGGTGAGGGTGACTATGGTAATGATGGTGGTGGTGCTGGTGCTAGGCATGAACGAATGGAAGACACCTCTACGTGGTATCCATTCTAGAAATAGCAGCCAAATCTCCCTCAAACCACACTTTTGAATTAGCAGTGTCGGTAGAGGGTCGGGCGCCATGCTTTCCAGCATAGAGTTACGTCCCTTTACGGTCCGAGGTTAACTTTGCCTTTCATCCTTACGGGGTCGATAAAATAAAGTACCAGTAATGCACTGAGGTGATTGCTGGCCTTGTGCCAAAAGTAGAACGTCGTTCTTCACCCGAAATGTTCGTACACCGAAACTATTTTTCGTCATATGAAATGTTGAGAGAGAGAGAGAGAGAGAGAGGAAGCGACTGTGTG
>OZ024766.1:7169862-7172362 GCA_964016885.1 Eledone cirrhosa
AGTGCTGGGTGCTTTTTTGCCGTGGCACCTCCACGACCACTTTACAGTGAGTGGTGGGTGCTTTTTTGCCGTGCCACCCCCACGACCATTTTACAGTGAGTGCTGGGTGCTTTTTTGCCGTGGCACCTCCACGTCCACTTTACAGTGAGTGCTGGGTGCTTTTTTGCCGTGACACCTCCACGACCACTTTACAGTGAGTGCTGGGTGCTTTTTTGCCGTGACACCTCCACGACCATTTTACAGTGAGTGCTGGGTGCTTTTTTGCCGTGACACCTCCCCGTCCACTTTACAGTGGAATGATAGGGACCCCAGTCCCTATCATCTCCTTTCTACAGCTGAGTAAACTGGAGCAATGTGAAATAAAGTGTCTTGCTCAAGGAAACAACACATCACCCGGTCTGAGAATTGAACTCACAGCCCTTCGATTGCAAGCCCAATGCTCTAACCACTAAGCCTGCTTTTCCACACTTGTATGGGTTTGACAGATCCTTCTCAGCACAGCACCTCTCCACTTGTCGCGTTCCTTTGTCATCTCCTCTGTGAGTCTGGAATTTGAGGTCAGCTCTCATCACCTCTGCCCATATCTGCTTTAGTCTACCTCTACTGTGGCTTCCATCTACTGGCTTTTCTTGGCACTTCTTCAACCATTGATCATCATCCATGCACATCACAAGTCTAAACCAACACAGTCTTCTCTCCTGCGCACCTTGGATTCTTCTTAAACCCAGCATCTCCCTCAGTTCATCCAGCGGATTATTTATATTTTATTTTTCTATTTATGCAAGTCAACTATTATTGTGGTCATTTGCGTTGGGACGCACACATTTTCAAATTACCTTTTTCTATATTCCAGGCAAAGCGATCACTTTTGGAAACCATGACATTCATTCGGAAAGTCAGAAATGTTTTGGTATGTATATAATTAAGAGTATATATATATATATATATTTTTTTTTTTTTCAAAATATTAATAAATGAAGACATTCACATAATCAAAATATGTTTTATTATATATATTTCAAAGGTATTGTGCAGTTTTTTCAGTACGTCCTCGTCAGATATATACAGGGTGTGGACGATATTTGTTCGCAATTTTCAACTGCTAATTTTATGCAAATTTTTTTTACTTCCGTTGTCACTCTTGTCTTCATAAAAACAGTGACTATATTTCCATTATTTATTTTCAGAATAATTGATTATGAATAATTTTGAACCTCCAAATTTGTGGAAGAGACACGGAGTTCTTCTTGGAATCCGCGCCGGGAGGACAAATAAGACCAGAAGATCAACTCCCAGAACAACAGGTGGCTCGCTGTCTCATCCAAAGACGTGCCCAGAGTCATGCAGACAAAGTTTCCAGCGACAACATTGGTCTTAGGTGTCGTCAGCAGTCAAGGTGACGTCATCCCACCTCACTTCTTCCCTGAGGGCCTCAAGCTGAACACCGATGGCTACATCCGCGTTCTGAGTAAGGTAGTAAAGCCCTGGATCGACCAGGTAGCTGCAGGTAGGCCGTACGTGTGGCAGCAAGACTCAGCGCCCTGCCATACCAGCCGAAAGACCCAAGCCTATATATATATATATAATATATATATATATAATATATATATATATATATATATATATATAATCATCATCATCATCATTTTACGTCCGCTTTTCCCTGCTGCCAAGGGTGGGACGGGAACTGATTCTGGCTTGATTTCTACAGCTGGATGCCCTTCCGAACACCAACCTCATTTATATATATATATATATATATATATATATACACACATGTTAATGCAATACTTTCATTACACATATCCTGAAAAAAAATATACAGAGCCTATCTATATTTCCTCTTTCTCTTGTCCAGAGTTCCGGAACAAGCTCGGATATCTCCCCGGGCAGGCCTACACCTACCTGTACCATGTTTACACTGGCACGAAAATAAATGGCTTCTCTGATGAGGAGGCAAAAATCTTCTTCCACTCCAAAGTCACCATAACGGCTGTGTCGGAATGTGAATTCTTCATGATTGTAAGTATGAAAATATGATAAAGATCCCATAATTCCTTGTTTTATTCCATTTGTATTCCAATTTCAGGGTCAACTTCCTTTCAAAGTATTTTCCCATTGTCACAGTAAAGACTTTACCTCACATAATATCTCACATAACATTTACATTACTCTATATATACTATTGTATTTTCATGGTAAAGGATTTATCTCACATAATATCTCACATAACATTTACATTACTCTATATATACTATTGTATTTTCACAGTAAAGGCTTTACCTCACATAATATCTCACATAACATTTACATTACTCTATATATACAATTGTATTGTGACAGTAAAGGCTTTACCTCACATAATACCTCACATAACATTTACATTACTCTATATATACTATTGTATTTTCACAGTAAAGGCTTTACCTCACATAATATCTCACATAACATTTACATTACTCTATATATACTATTGTATTTTCACAGTAAAGGATTTACC
>OZ024766.1:7177362-7184862 GCA_964016885.1 Eledone cirrhosa
GTGTGTGTGTGGGGGGGGGGGGGCTATTCGTTTTCTTTATTTCATTTCATTTCATTTTTTCCTCTCGTTTTTCCTTTCATTTTCCTTTCATTTTTCAGTTCATTTTTTCCTTTCATTTTTCCTTTCATTTTTCCTTTTAATTTAAAAAAAAATTTAATAGCCCTTAGGATGGCATGTTTTCTAAATGGCCTTTCTATAACCAACCACTTTAGAGTGTACTGGGTGTATTTTATCATGACACCAACACTACCACTTTAGAGTGTACTGGGTGTATTTTATCATGACACCAGCACTACCACTTTACAGAGTGTACTTGGTGTATTATATCATGACACCAACACTACCACTTTACAGAGTGTACTGGGTGTATTTTATCATGACACCAACACCACCACTTTACAGAGTGTACTGGGTGTATTTTATCATGACACCTACACTACCACTTTACAGAGTGTACTGGGTGTATTTTATCATGACACCAACACCACCACTTTACAGAGTGTACTGGGTGTATTTTATCATGACACCAACTCTTCCCAAACCCTTGCTTGGGAAGGTTTCTGTAACTGGATAACCTTCATAACTATTGTTGTTGTTACTGTTGGTTTTTTTTCTTTTCTTTCCCTTATTTCCAGCTAAGGGGTCAAAGAAAACGACCCTGATGTTCCAGTACCGTTTCTACCCGCCGACCATAGACAAGAAGTCCTTCAGCAAGTCTCTCAGCATCCTGAAAGATCTGTGCACCAACTACAATGCCGACGTAAGACCAGCTGTTCCGGAACTTCTCGGGGTCCTTGCGGCTGCCCTGCGTCCGACAGACATGTCCGACATGCTAAAGATCTATGACCGGGTTACCGACCCCAGGTTCTGTCCTGGTAGCACGGATCGGATAAGGTAGGGTCTCCAATCCAGTCCAGTCCCATATAGTGTATATATAGAGTATATGTAGAGAGTGTATATATGCAGTATACAGTGTATATATAGAGTATATGTAGAGAGTGTATATATGCAGTATGCAGTGTATATATAGAGTATATGTAGAGAGTGTATATATGCAGTATGCAGTGTATATGTAGAGAGTGTATATATGCAGTATACAGTGTATATATAGAGTATATGTAGAGAGTGTATATATGCAGTATGCAGTGTATATATACATTATATGTACAGAGTGTATATATGCAGTATACAGTGTATATATAGAGTATATGTAGAGAGTGTATATATGCAGTATGCAGTGTATATATAGAGTATATGTAGAGAGTGTATATATGCAGTATACAGTGTATATATAGAGTATATGTAGAGAGTGTATATATGCAGTATACAGTGTATATATAGAGTATATGTAGAGAGTGTATATATGCAGTATACAGTGTATATATAGAGTATATGTACAGAGTGTATATATGCAGTATACAGTGTATATATAGAGTATATGTAGAGAGTGTATATATGCAGTATACAGTGTATATATAGAGTATATGTACAGAGTGTATATATGCAGTATACAGTGTATATATAGAGTATATGTAGAGAGTGTATATATGCAGTATACAGTGTATATATACATTATATGTACAGAGTGTATATATGCAGTATACAGTGTATATATAGAGTATATGTAGAGAGTGTATATATGCAGTATACAGTGTATATATACATTATATGTACAGAGTGTATATATGCAGTATGCAGTGTATATATAGAGTATATGTAGAGAGTGTATATATGCAGTATACAGTGTATATATACATTATATGTACAGAGTGTATATATGCAGTATGCAGTGTATATATAGAGTATATGTAGAGAGTGTATATATGCAGTATACAGTGTATATATACATTATATGTACAGAGTGTATATATGCAGTATACAGTGTATATATAGAGTATATGTAGAGAGTGTATATATGCAGTATACAGTGTATATATAGAGTATATGTAGAGAGTGTATATATGCAGTATGCAGTGTATATGTAGAGAGTGTATATATGCAGTATACAGTGTATATATAGAGTATATGTACAGAGTGTATATATGCAGTATACAGTGTATATATAGAGTATATGTAGAGAGTGTATATATGCAGTATACAGTGTATATATAGAGTATATGTAGAGAGTGTATATATGCAGTATGCAGTGTATATGTAGAGAGTGTATATATGCAGTATTATATGTACAGAGTGTATATATGCAGTATGCAGTGTATATATAGAGTATATGTAGAGAGTGTATATATGCAGTATGCAGTGTATATATAGAGTATATGTAGAGAGTGTATATATGCAGTATGCAGTGTATATATACATTATATGTACAGAGTGTATATATGCAGTATGCAGTGTATATATAGAGTATATGTAGAGAGTGTATATATGCAGTATGCAGTGTATATATACATTATATGTACAGAGTGTATATATGCAGTATACAGTGTATATATAGAGTATATGTAGAGAGTGTATATATGCAGTATGCAGTGTATATATAGAGTATATGTAGAGTGTATATATGCAGTATGCAGTGTATATATACATTATATGTAGAGAGTGTATATATGCAGTATGCAGTGTATATATACATTATATGTACAGAGTGTATATATGCAGTATGCAGTGTATATATAGAGTATATGTAGAGAGTGTATATATGCAGTATGCAGTGTATATATAGAGTATATGTAGAGTGTATATATGCAGTATGCAGTGTATATATACATTATATGTAGAGAGTGTATATATGCAGTATGCAGTGTATATATACATTATATGTACAGAGTGTATATATGCAGTATGCAGTGTATATATAGAGTATATGTAGAGAGTGTATATATGCAGTATGCAGTGTATATATAGAGTATATGTAGAGAGTGTATATATGCAGTATGCAGTGTATATATAGAGTATATGTAGAGAGTGTATATATGCAGTATGCAGTGTATATATACATTATATGTACAGAGTGTATATATGCAGTATGCAGTGTATATATAGAGTATATGTAGAGAGTGTATATATGCAGTATACAGTGTATATATAGAGTATATGTAGAGAGTGTATATATGCAGTATGCAGTGTATATATAGAGTATATGTAGAGAGTGTATATATGCAGTATGCAGTGTATATGTAGAGAGTGTATATATGCAGTATACAGTGTATATATAGAGTATATGTACAGAGTGTATATATGCAGTATACAGTGTATATATAGAGTATATGTAGAGAGTGTATATATGCAGTATACAGTGTATATATAGAGTATATGTAGAGAGTGTATATATGCAGTATGCAGTGTATATGTAGAGAGTGTATATATGCAGTATGCAGTGTATATATACATTATATGTACAGAGTGTATATATGCAGTATACAGTGTATATATAGAGTATATGTAGAGAGTGTATATATGCAGTATGCAGTGTATATATAGAGTATATGTAGAGAGTGTATATATGCAGTATGCAGTGTATATGTAGAGAGTGTATATATGCAGTATGCAGTGTATATATACATTATATGTACAGAGTGTATATATGCAGTATACAGTGTATATATACATTATATGTACAGAGTGTATATATGCAGTATACAGTGTATATATAGAGTATATGTAGAGAGTGTATATATGCAGTATGCAGTGTATATATACATTATATGTACAGAGTGTATATATGCAGTATACAGTGTATATATAGAGTATATGTAGAGAGTGTATATATGCAGTATGCAGTGTATATATACATTATATGTACAGAGTGTATATATGCAGTATACAGTGTATATATAGAGTATATGTAGAGAGTGTATATATGCAGTATACAGTGTATATATAGAGTATATGTAGAGAGTGTATATATGCAGTATGCAGTGTATATATAGAGTATATGTAGAGAGTGTATATATGCAGTATACAGTGTATATATAGAGTATATGTAGAGAGTGTATATATGCAGTATACAGTGTATATATAGAGTATATGTAGAGAGTGTATATATGCAGTATGCAGTGTATATATACATTATATGTACAGAGTGTATATATGCAGTATACAGTGTATATATAGAGTATATGTAGAGAGTGTATATATGCAGTATACAGTGTATATATAGAGTATATGTAGAGAGTGTATATATGCAGTATGCAGTGTATATATACATTATATGTACAGAGTGTATATATGCAGTATACAGTGTATATATAGAGTATATGTAGAGAGTGTATATATGCAGTATGCAGTGTATATATACATTATATGTACAGAGTGTATATATGCAGTATACAGTGTATATATAGAGTATATGTAGAGAGTCTATATATGCAGTATACAGTGTATATATAGAGTATATGTAGAGAGTGTATATATGCAGTATGCAGTGTATATATACATTATATGTACAGAGTGTATATATGCAGTATACAGTGTATATATAGAGTATATGTAGAGAGTGTATATATGCAGTATGCAGTGTATATATAGAGTATATGTAGAGAGTGTATATATGCAGTATACAGTGTATATATACATTATATGTACAGAGTGTATATATGCAGTATACAGTGTATATATAGAGTATATGTAGAGAGTGTATATATGCAGTATGCAGTGTATATATACATTATATGTAGAGAGTGTATATATGCAGTATACAGTGTATATATAGAGTATATGTAGAGAGTGTATATATGCAGTATGCAGTGTATATATACATTATATGTACAGAGTGTATATATGCAGTATACAGTGTATATATAGAGTATATGTAGAGAGTGTATATATGCAGTATGCAGTGTATATATACATTATATGTACAGAGTGTATATATGCAGTATACAGTGTATATATAGAGTATATGTAGAGAGTGTATATATGCAGTATGCAGTGTATATATACATTATATGTACAGAGTGTATATATGCAGTATGCAGTGTATATATACATTATATGTACAGAGTGTATATATGCAGTATACAGTGTATATATAGAGTATATGTAGAGAGTGTATATATGCAGTATGCAGTGTATATATACATTATATGTACAGAGTGTATATATGCAGTATACAGTGTATATATAGAGTATATGTAGAGAGTGTATATATGCAGTATACAGTGTATATATAGAGTATATGTAGAGAGTGTATATATGCAGTATGCAGTGTATATATAGAGTATATGTAGAGAGTGTATATATGCAGTATGCAGTGTATATATACATTATATGTACAGAGTGTATATATGCAGTATACAGTGTATATATAGAGTATATGTAGAGAGTGTATATATGCAGTATGCAGTGTATATATACATTATATGTACAGAGTGTATATATGCAGTATACAGTGTATATATAGAGTATATGTAGAGAGTGTATATATGCAGTATGCAGTGTATATATACATTATATGTAGAGAGTGTATATATGCAGTATACAGTGTATATATAGAGTATATGTACAGAGTGTATATATGCAGTATGCAGTGTATATATAGAGTATATGTAGAGAGTGTATATATGCAGTATGCAGTGTATATATACATTATATGTACAGAGTGTATATATGCAGTATACAGTGTATATATAGAGTATATGTAGAGAGTGTATATATGCAGTATGCAGTGTATATATACATTATATGTACAGAGTGTATATATGCAGTATACAGTGTATATATAGAGTATATGTAGAGAGTGTATATATGCAGTATGCAGTGTATATATACATTATATGTACAGAGTGTATATATGCAGTATACAGTGTATATATAGAGTATATGTAGAGAGTGTATATATGCAGTATGCAGTGTATATATACATTATATGTACAGAGTGTATATATGCAGTATACAGTGTATATATAGAGTATATGTAGAGAGTGTATATATGCAGTATGCAGTGTATATATACATTATATGTACAGAGTGTATATATGCAGTATACAGTGTATATATAGAGTATATGTAGAGAGTGTATATATGCAGTATGCAGTGTATATATACATTATATGTACAGAGTGTATATATGCAGTATACAGTGTATATATAGAGTATATATGCAGTATACAGTGTATATATAGAGTATATGTACAGAGTGTATATATGCAGTATACAGTGTATATATAGAGTATATGTAGAGAGTGTATATATGCAGTATACAGTGTATATATAGAGTATATGTAGAGAGTGTATATATGCAGTATACAGTGTATATATAGAGTATATGTAGAGAGTGTATATATGCAGTATGCAGTGTATATATAGAGTATATGTAGAGAGTGTATATATGCAGTATGCAGTGTATATATACATTATATGTACAGAGTGTATATATGCAGTATACAGTGTATATATAGAGTATATGTAGAGAGTGTATATATGCAGTATGCAGTGTATATATAGAGTATATGTAGAGAGTGTATATATGCAGTATGCAGTGTATATATACATTATATGTACAGAGTGTATATATGCAGTATACAGTGTATATATAGAGTATATGTAGAGAGTGTATATATGCAGTATGCAGTGTATATATACATTATATGTACAGAGTGTATATATGCAGTATACAGTGTATATATAGAGTATATGTAGAGAGTGTATATATGCAGTATGCAGTGTATATATACATTATATGTACAGAGTGTATATATGCAGTATACAGTGTATATATAGAGTATATGTAGAGAGTGTATATATGCAGTATGCAGTGTATATATACATTATATGTACAGAGTGTATATATGCAGTATACAGTGTATATATAGAGTATATGTAGAGAGTGTATATATGCAGTATGCAGTGTATATATACATTATATGTACAGAGTGTATATATGCAGTATACAGTGTATATATAGAGTATATGTAGAGAGTGTATATATGCAGTATGCAGTGTATATATACATTATATGTACAGAGTGTATATATGCAGTATACAGTGTATATATAGAGTATATGTAGAGAGTGTATATATGCAGTATGCAGTGTATATATACATTATATGTACAGAGTGTATATATGCAGTATACAGTGTATATATAGAGTATATGTAGAGAGTGTATATATGCAGTATGCAGTGTATATATACATTATATGTACAGAGTGTATATATGCAGTATACAGTGTATATATAGAGTATATGTAGAGAGTGTATATATGCAGTATGCAGTGTATATATACATTATATGTACAGAGTGTATATATGCAGTATACAGTGTATATATAGAGTATATGTAGAGAGTGTATATATGCAGTATGCAGTGTATATATACATTATATGTACAGAGTGTATATATGCAGTATACAGTGTATATATAGAGTATATGTAGAGAGTGTATATATGCAGTATGCAGTGTATATATACATTATATGTACAGAGTGTATATATGCAGTATACAGTGTATATATAGAGTATATGTAGAGAGTGTATATATGCAGTATGCAGTGTATATATACATTATATGTACAGAGTGTATATATGCAGTATACAGTGTAT
>OZ024766.1:7194862-7197362 GCA_964016885.1 Eledone cirrhosa
TTTTTGATGAGTTGTGGTGCACCTGGGCACTGTACACAATATTTCATTATTGTTGTTATTATTATTATTATTATTATAGGGCGGTGGATTGGCAGTGTCGGTAGAGGGTCGGACGCCATGCTAGGGCGGTGGATTGGCAGTATCGGTAGAGGGTCGGACGCCATGCTAGGGCGGTGGATTGGCAGTATCGGTAGAGGGTCGGACGCCATGCTAGGGCGGTGGATTGGCAGTATCGGTAGAGGGTCGGACGCCATGCTAGGGCGGTGGATTGGCAGTATCGGTAGAGGGTCGGACGCCATGCTAGGGCGGTGGATTGGCAGTATCGGTAGAGGGTCGGACGCCATGCTAGGGCGGTGGATTGGCAGTATCGGTAGAGGGTCGGACGCCATGCTAGGGCGGTGGATTGGCAGTATCGGTAGAGGGTCGGACGCCATGCTAGGGCGGTGGATTGGCAGTATCGGTAGAGGGTCGGACGCCATGCTTTCCAGCATAGTTACGTCCCTTTACGATCTGAGTTCAAGTCCCGCCGAGGTTGACTTTGCCTTTCATCCTTACGGGGGTCGATAACATAAGGTACCAGTAATGCACTGGGGTAATTGCTGGCCTTGTGCCTAAAGTAGAAACAATTATTATTATTATTATTGTTATTATTATTATTAAGTACCAGTAATGCACTGGGGTAATTGCTGGCCTTGTGCCTAACGTAGAAACAGTTATTATTATTATTATTATATCATGACTCATACACTGTCCACTTTCCTGACATTTGTACATTATTCTATGTACTATACATGCAGCACATTTGATGAGTTGTAGTGCACCTGAGCACTGTACACAATATTTTCATGATTATTATTATTATATAATAGAATAAATATGGTTTTATAAATATAGTTTACATTTATTTAATATTGAATATATATACATATATACAACTGTTTCTCTGTCTCCTCCGCCAGTGCTGCTCTCCATGTGACAGGACAAATGTATGTGGAGTCCCTAAACTCCAGAAGAACCGGGGTTCAAATCTCTGGCACGGCCCACACAAGTGTAGGGGCCAGAGTTGACTTAGACAGCGGGGACTTGACACTTGATTTCTCCCAAAAGAAACTGGATATATTGAATTTCCGGTGAGTCTTGTTGTTGTTGTGGGTTGTTGTTGCTACTGTTGTTGTTGTTGTTACTGTTGTTGTTGTTGTTACAGCTCTCTCTTTTTGAAATTTTTTTTTTAAATATTCTAAAAAATATATTTTTTTCTATTTTTTTTTTTTTTTTTATACTTTTTTACATACCTTTTATTTATTTTTTTAAAATTCTTTGAAAGATATTTTTTTTTTTTATTTTTTTTTTTTTTCAAATAATTTTCTTGTTTTTTTTTAAAAATATTTTAAAAAAAAGTTTTTAAAAATATAAAAAAAAAATATTTTTTGTGTTTTAAAAAATATTTTAAAAATATTTTAAAAATATTTTTAAAATATATATTATGCTTTTTTTATTTTATTAATGTGTTTTTGTGTCTCTGTATTCCCAGGTCAGATCTGTATCTCACCAAGGGAGACATCACAACAAAATTACACAACAACAACAACAACAACAACAACAACAAGGTCTGCAGCAGTGACAGGATGTTGGTGTTGACAGGGTTACGGCTATGCCAGGAGATGGACATACCCAGCGTGTTCCTGGCCAACACTGGTGGTCCTTTTCTCCCTCTGACGGGGCCCTTTGTCTACGACCTGTACCTGATCAAGGAAGACATGCCGTTAGGGGTGGTTGTGACTATTATACCTTTTGTAAGTTATTGTTGTATATATATATCATCATCATCAGCATCATCATTTCACGTCCGCTTTTCCCTGCTTGCAAGGGTGGGACGGGTCTTATTCAGCTCAGCATCTCTCCACTTGTCACGGTCCTTCGTCATCTCCACCGTGAGCTTCAATGATCTGAGGTCTGTTCTCACCACCTCCGCCCATGTTTTTCGTGGTCTACCTCTACCACGTCTTCCTTCAACTGGCATTTCCTGGCACTTCTTCACCCATCACATGTCCATACCACCTCAGTCTCCTCTCCCGTACACTACATTCTATCCTTCTCAGACACAGTTTCTCTCTCAACACATCACATGTCCATACCACCTCAGTCTCCTCTCCCGTACACTACATTCTATCCCTCTCAGACACAGTTTCTCTCTCAACTCATCACATGTCCATACCACCTCAGTCTCCTCTCCCGTACACTACATTCTATCCCTCTCAGACACAGTTTCTCTCTCAACTCATCACATGTCCATACCACCTCAGTCTCCTCTCCCGTACACTACATTCTATCCCTCTCAGACACAGTTTCTCTCTCAACTCATCACATGTCCATACCACCTCAGTCTCCTCTCCCGTACACTACATTCTATCCCTCTCAGACAGTTTCTCTCTCAACACATCACATGTCCATACCACCTCAGTCTCCTCTCTCGTACACTACATTCTATCCCTCTCAGACA
>OZ024766.1:7199862-7202362 GCA_964016885.1 Eledone cirrhosa
ATATTTACACACACACATACACAAACACATACATATATTTACACACACACATACACAAACACATACATATATTTACACACACACATACACAAACACATACATATATTTACACACACACATACACAAACACATACATATATTTACACACACACATACACAAACACATACATATATTTACACACACACATACACAAACACATACATATATTTACACACACACATACACAAACACATACATATATTTACACACACACATACACAAACACATACATATATTTACACACACACATACACAAACACATACATATATTTACACACACACATACACAAACACATACATATATTTACACACACACATACACAAACACATACATATATTTACACACACACATACACAAACACATACATATATTTACACACACACATACACAAACACATACATATATTTACACACACACATACACAAACACATACATATATTTACACACACACATACACAAACACATACATATATTTACACACACACATACACAAACACATACATATATTTACACACACACATACACAAACACATACATATATTTACACACACACATACACAAACACATACATATATTTACACACACACATACACAAACACATACATATATTTACACACACACATACACAAACACATACATATATTTACACACACACATACACAAACACATACATATATTTACACACACACATACACAAACACATACATATATTTACACACACACATACACAAACACATACATATATTTACACACACACATACACAAACACATACATATATTTACACACACACATACACAAACACATACATATATTTACACACACACATGCACATACATATATATACACACATACGCGCACACACACATACACACACACATACACACACACATACACACACATATATATACACACACACATATATACACACACACACACATACACAAACACATACATATATTTACACACACACATGCACATACATATATATACACACATATATACACACATACGCGCACACACACATACACACACACATACACACACACATACACACACACATATATACACACACACATATATACACACACACACACACACATATATCTCTCCATCCGTCATCACCACCACAAAATACTCACCTTCACATTTACCTGTCTTCTTTATTTCCTCTCCCCACCCCTCTGTCAACCCGGCAATCCCAACCCCAACCCCAACAGGAAGGTAGAAGTATGTTGACTGTCGACACCCCAGAATCCATACAGCCGAGGACAATCTACATAGTTGCGACCACCATCGAGGAATACCTAGCTGTTGATGTTGTCTCACCTTGGAGAGATTTAAATATGAAAGGTGAGTCGGTCGTTATCTAAATATTATTGCTAACTATATATATGTGTGTGTGTGTGTGTGTGTGTGTGTGTGTGTATCATCATCATCATCATTCCATTTTACGTCCACTTTTCCCTGCTTGCAAGGGTGGGACGGGAACTGATTCTGGCTTGATTTCTACAGCTGGATGCCCTTCCTAACACCAACCTCATTTACAGTGAGTGCTGGGTGCTTTTTTGCTGTGGCACCTCCACGACCACTTTACAGTGAAGGCTGGGTGCTTTTTTGCCGTGGCACCTCCACGACCACTTTACAGTGAAGGCTGGGTGCTTTTTTTGGCGTGGCACCTCCACGACCACTTTACAGTGAGTGCTGGGTGCTTTTTTGCCGTGGCACCTCCACGACCACTTTACAGTGAGTGCTGGGTGCTTTCTTGCCGTGGCACCTCCACGAACACTTTACAGTGAGTGCTGGGTGCTTTTTTTGCCGTGGCACCTCCACGACCACTTTACAGTGAAGGCTGGGTGCTTTTTTTGCCGTGGCACCTCCACGACCACTTTACAGTGAAGGCTGGGTGCTTTTTTTGCCGTGGCACCTCCACGAACACTTTACAGTGAAGGCTGGGTGCTTTTTTTGCCGTGGCACCTCCACGACCACTTTACAGTGAAGGCTGGGTGCTTTTTTGCCGTGGCACCTCCACGACCACTTTACAGTGAGTGCTGGGTGCTTTTTTGCCGTGGCACCTCCACGACCACTTTACAGTGAAGGCTGGGTGCTTTTTTTGCCGTGGCACCTCCACGACCACTTTACAGTGGGGGCTGGGTGCTTTTTTGCCGTGGCACCTCCACGACCACTTTACAGTGAGTGCTGGGTGCTTTTTTGCCGTGGCACCTCCACGACCACTTTACAGTGGTGGCTGGGTGCTTTCTTGCCGTGGCACCTCCACGACCACTTTACAGTGAGTGCTGGGTGCTTTTTTGCCGTGGCACCTCCACGACCACTTTACAGTGGGGGCTGGGTGCTTTCTTGCCGTGGCACCTCCACGACCACTTTACAGTGAGTGCTGGGTGCTTTTTTGCCGTGGCACCTCCACGACCACTTTACAGTGAGTGCTGGGTGCTTTTTTGCC
>OZ024766.1:7209862-7219862 GCA_964016885.1 Eledone cirrhosa
CATAACAATGCTACATGTTAAAGTGGGATGATGTGATGACTAAGCTAACCTCTTAGCAATCATGACAATGCTACATGTTAAACTGGGATATAATGGCTAAGCTAACCTCTTAGCAATCATGACAATGCTACATGTTAAACTGGGATATAATGGCTAAGCTAACCTCTTAGCAATCATGACAATGCTACATGTTAAACTGGGATATAATGGCTAAGCTAACCTCTTAGCCATCATAACAATGCTACATGTTAAAGTGGGATGATGTGATGACTAAGCTAACCTCTTAGCAATCATGACAATGTTACATGTTAAACTGGAGTCATTTGATGGCTAAGCTAATCTCTTAGCAATCATAACAATGCTACATAAATGTAATCTGAGTTTTTTGAATATTAATAATAATATTCGATTTGTTAGCAATCATGCAAGCAACCTCTCTAAACCATCTCAGTAGAATGAGCCCCTCATTCTCGCTCTTGTGTTGTTATGTAGACAAAACTGTAGACACTAATGTTTCTGGGTTATTACCCTTCATCAGTGCAGTTTATTGCTTACTTGCCAACTGTCAGAGCTAGTGAAAATATATGATATTTTCTGAAATATACATTGACTGATCGGCCTGTTTTGCATATTAGCAGTCTGGCTGATCATATATATATATATATATATATATGTATATCATCATCATCATCATCATCATCATTCCATTTTACGTCCACTTTTCCCTGCTTGCAAGGGTGGGACGGGGACCTGATGCTGGCTTGATTTCTACAGCTGGATGCCCTTCCTAACACCAACCTCATTTACAGTGAGTGCTGGGTGTCTTTTTTGCCGTGGCACCTCCACGACCACTTTGCAGTGGAATGATAGGGACCCCAGTCCCTATCATCTCATTTCTACAGCTGAGTAAACTGGAGCAATGTGAAATAAAGTGTCTTGCTCAAGGACACAACACATCACCCGGTCTGATATATATATATATATATTATAATTGAAGGCGGCTGACCGGACTAGAAACTGCTAAATGTTTGGGCTCCTTCTTGTCTCTCTGCCTTTTCAGCCCCGTGGATTATATTCCTTTGTTAAATTTCGAATACCTGATGATGTCACCGGATTCATACTGAACCCGGTCATTGAAATGAATGTTCATAGTATAATAAACCTTTTAAGGAAGTACACCAGTCCAGTCCAGCCCCCTGTTATTTTATAATAATTAACTCCGTACTCGCACCGCCAACTACACGAATGAAGACGGGTGAGTTGCATTACGTCGAGTGCTCTCCCTAATATTACATCAAGGTTGACCATACGGAATGACCAGTTCTATCCAGTGGTGAACCAACAAACCTAAATGAATATATATCATCATCATCATATATATATATATATATATTTTAAATTTGTTTATTTCATTTTAATTTAGTTGTTTTTTCATTTTTTTTTTTTTTTTTTTTTTGCAGGGCATTGAATTTGTATCTGGTACCAGTTATACGCGAGGGTTTCCGAATTTCTCAAGGAAATTCTATAACAGTTTGATAGTCAGAACTGCACCATTAAACATATTGAAAATCTCTGTGACTTTAGGGGATACAAGAAACGAGTTCATTCGAGAGTCATACCTATTGGCTGTGTTTTCCCCGTGGGATGAAAGTCGTGAGATTAGGGTCTTCGAAGGACTCACCCAAGAGGGGACGGTGCGCAAGAATCTGGCAAACGAGTTCCAGATCCTGTGGCCAAAGAAGGGTCGCAGGCTGTCCGTATATACCACGTTCGTGGACTACAGCAGGGGTGTTTACCACTTAAAGAATGAAGTCGTTACGCCCAGTGGGCTCACGGCGAACTTCAGCTCAATGGTTTTGAACCTGATGAAGCATTACAAGGTCAGGCTGGAGCTAAACGCAGACAGGGGCTTGTTGTCGGCAGACAGGGAAGACCGACATATGCTCGAGTTTTCTTTGAGACGGAAGAGCCGGCCCTTAGTGGGACCGTATTGGGAGCTGGTCATGAAACAGGCGTGGAACTCCAACCAGAACTTGTCTGTAATTACCACCATCAATATGGCTAGCTGGAGCAAACAGTTATTCCAATTAACCTTCCACAACGACAACAACAACAATAAGAACGACTTCTATCTCTTCGGAAGCCATTTTTGGTCGAAGAAAATATTTCATTCTAGGTGGACATTTAATTCGAGCTATCGGAGAGTTGCCCAAAATTTGACCTTTGACCCGGCTGGTATTGAACTAAGCTACAGGGCCATGACAATGCCGAAATTGCCAAAATTTCCGCCGTTGCCTGGAAACGGTGGAGCAGGTATAACGCTGAAGTTCGTTTCTCCGCGGGCGTTAAACTTCAAGAGGAATAATCTAACAGCAACGCTCCACGGAGAAAACCTCGCAGCAAATATATCGGCCCAGGTTAATAGAACTCCCGACGGATACAATTCTAAGGGCAGACTTGTTTTTCACCTGCTCGAACACTCGGGCGGAGACGTAAATGTGAAAGGGTTTTATGGTGGGAATTTCAACAAGTCTTTTTTCAGCTTTGGAAAATTCCACTGGTTCAATCCTCCTCCACATAAAACAAGTATTTGGGATCGTTCTACCGATCCGAAAAAAAGTTCTGGTTTTTTTCAAATTGCTTACAGTAAGGAAGGTTTGATCCACATGGCTTCAAGTTTCCTGGAAATAAACAAAATGAAGCCGGTTGTTATTAAAACCAGCTTGCAGTTAAGTGATGCAAAAGATTTTATCAATATTTCTATCAGTGCAGAAAACCCAAAAAACCCTTATTTACAAGAAGTAGGCCTGGAGTTTTATTACAAGATCAATGACAGGGAATTACTTTCAATGGGGCTGCTAAAAATTCTACCATATTTCGACTCATCTCACTTTGAAGTCAGTTTAACGAAAGGCCGTGTAAGCGAGGCTGTATTGAAACTCCAAACTCCGTACGAGTCTTTGAAGAATCTCCAGTTGACCATTTCTTACGAGAACAGTAAGGAGTCTTACAGCGTGCTTCGAGGGAGTCTGAAACACAACAGTAACGAGCTTTTAGGTCTCAATATTCAGCAATATTTCATTAATGATAATGACTTTGGTTTTACGTTGTTCGCTGAGGCATACAACGGGATACGTGAACCGATTTCATTGAACTTTAGATACAAATTAAAATTTGATAACACCATTGTTGGAATCACATTCATGATGGCGCCAAGGATAGCGTTTAATAATGTTCTGAAGACATGGAGCACGAAGCAAGTTAGCAATTCGTTGAGAATTCGAATCAACGACGTGGTTTACAAAGCCGCTGTTTCGTATAAAAACTATTTCGAGGTTGTTGACATTACGTTAGGAACACCGGACATCAACGTTGTAGTTTCTTGGACAATAGTGACGGTCGACAATGGGAAAATGGAGCTCTCCCGTGCCAACTTCCAAATCACATATCTTCACTTCTCCTTCGTTCTGTCCGGGGCCTATCGAAACCTGCCGAACGAAGAGACGATACGCGTCAACACGAATATCCATCATTTGACGAACACAGTTTTGATCGTGAATACACGGGACGGGGAAAAAACAAACAAGAAATTCGATTTCATGATTCAAAACAACATGCCCGCTGGACCGGAGAGGAATTCTGAATCAGGGGTTTGTAGTAATTTTGGGCGTAAGTTCAAGGTCAACGTTTTTGTTAACGTCGATTTCGAGGCTGGTATGAAAGGATGGCGGAACTCGAGTGTCAAGTTTGACATTAATTCCACGTGTACCCGTCGTTTTATCGTCCTTTATGAGTTGTTGGAGCCGGAAAAGTCCAGCTACGGAATCACCAGGGAGACGGTCCACGTCGAATGTCCAGACGACGGATTGACGGGGCTTGTTGTCGTGGAGATGTCGCGCGCGCCAGATCGCAAGTACGACATTCACGTCGCCCTCGACGAGTTGGAGCGGGGCATGAATGCCACCACACCTTCATCAACTGTTGCGGATGAACATAAAGAAGGAGTTGAACCACCAACAGGCCAGCACCAGCAACATCAGTATGATGACCACCACCTACTAAAAGGCAATCCAACCACTGGAGAAGGAGGAGAACGAGCAGACATAGTTAAGGGGATGTCCGGGGATACAAACATCGTATATGTCTCTGCTGAGTGGATCCCAAAGGAGGGGAAGATCCGCGTAAAGGGAGATTTAACAAAACAGGATCACAGTGTTTATTTCCAGCAAAACTCTACAGCAACCATCTTGTATTTCCATGACACCACCAACACGAACAACAACAATAACAATAAAGACGAAAACACGGAACAAAGAAGAAGAAAAAAGATGATGAAATCTGACCAAGGGAACAACAGCAATAGATTCGTTGTTGATGTTCAAGACACTTATATGAGATTTGTCCGAACACACCTCCCACTGCACGAACCCTTGTTAGTCATTTGGGTGAAAATACCCCGTAAATTAACGCCCTCGTTTCAACAAGGCAGAAGATCTGCTAGCCATGTTGTAAAAGAAAAATTTGACAAAAATTCTCAAAATGGTCACCATGATGTTAAAAAATTGAACAAAAATAGCCAAAATGGTAGACATAATGTGAAAAAATTCATCAAGGAAGATGTAATAGAAACGGGTAACCTTAATAGAAAGAAATCTGTTGATAGAACAAAGATTGGCAGCCACCATAATGTGAATAAAATCAATGAAGAGGAAGCAGCAGATATAGAAGAAATGACAATGGATGAAGCTGTTACTGGAGAAATACGATTGGACTTTGGAGATGTACCAAAAGCAGGGTTGAAAATCGTAACTTCCAATCGTACCATTGAGGCCAGCTGCTCATTTGAATTCAAGGGTCAACAAAGCCAGCGCCACTTAAAAGTCTTCTCTGCGACATTTATGTACCTCCCAAGGTCAGATGTTGCCATTGGTGGTGGTGTTGTTGTCGGCAGCAAACAGTTCCAGGTGAAAATAAACGCCAAGAATAACCCCAACGGGAAAGAATTGGAGGCTAAAGTTATTTTACCCAACTACAAAAATGTAAGTTAACCCTTTAGCATTTCAACCGGCCTTATCTGACCAGAATTGTCTCACCTCTTCTGTTCAAACTGACTGTAACCACCCACTCATACTGATGTTAAGGTATCTCTTATATAAACATTCATATATTTACATCGCTATATCATAAGGTTTATATTTCCGTCGCTAATTTTCTCCTTTTTTGTTTTCATTACATTTCACTGTAATGCAGTTTATATATAATATCGTCTTTTTTTTTAATGTATCATGGATGACTTTACTGATTATATAAGACAGTGTAACACAGTCTCTCTTCAATTTCTGTGTATATTGTCAATTACGATTATATTTGATATATCATATCTACATGTATATATATACTTGCGTATAATATCAATATACACACTACATGTGCTAGCAGAAAACCACCCGAGAGGTGGTTTTATATAATGTTTATATTTCTGTCACTAATTTTCTCCTTTATGTTTTCATTACATTTCACCGTAATGCAGTTTATATATAATATAACAGTGGTTTTCTGCTAGCATGTGTAGTGTGTATATTGATATTGTACGCAGGTATATATGCATGTAGATATGATACATCAAATGAGATCATAATTGACAATCATCATCATCATCATCATCATCATCATCATCATCATCATCATCATAATTTTACGTCCGCTTTTCCCTGCTTGCAAGGGTGGGACGGGTCTTATTCAGCACAGCATCTCTCCACTCGTCACGGTCCTTCATCATCTCCACAGTGAGCTTCAATGATCTGAGGTCTGTTCTCACCACCTCCGCCCATGTTTTTCGTGGTCTACCTCTACCACGTCTTCCTTCAACTGGCATTTCCTGGCACTTCTTCACCCATCGGTCATCCTCCATGCGCATCACATGTCCATACCACCTCAGTCTCCTCTCCCGTACACTACATTCTATCCCTCTCAGACACAGTTTCTCTCTCAACACATCACATGTCCATACCACCTCAGTCTCCTCTCCCGTACACTACATTCTATCCCTCTCAGACACAGTTTCTCTCTCACACATCACATGTCCATACCACCTCAGTCTCCTCTCCCGTACACTACATTCTATCCCTCTCAGACACAGTTTCTCTCTCAACACATCACATGTCCATACCACCTCAGTCTCCTCTCCCGTACACTACATTCTATCCCTCTCAGACACAGTTTCTCTCTCACACATCACATGTCCATACCACCTCAGTCTCCTCTCCCGTACACTACATTCTATCCCTCTCAGACACAGTTTCTCTCTCAACACATCACATGTCCATACCACCTCAGTCTCCTCTCCCGTACACTACTTTCTATCCCTCTCAGACACAGTTTCTCTCTCACACATTTATGCTGGGTCGTTCACGCACATTGACACTGCACATCCAACGGAGCATGCTTGCCTCATTTCTCTCCAGCTGTCGCATATCCTCTGCAGTTGCTGCCCATGTTTCACTACCATGCAGCATCGCGCTCCTCACACAGGCATCATACAACCGGCCTTTCGTATATATACAATATACACAGAAATTGAAGAGAGACTGTGTTACACTGTCTTATGTAATTAGTAAAGTAATCCATGACACATTAAAAAAAGACGATATTATACATAAACTGCATTACAGTGAAATGTAATGAAAACAAAAAAGGAGAAAATTAGCGACGGAAATATAAACCTTATGATATAACAATGTAAATATATGAATGTTTATATAAGTGATATAACAATGTAAATATATGAATGTTTATATAAGTGATATAACAATGTAAATATATGAATGTTTATATAAGTGATATGATATAGCGTATGTTATATCATAACCGAAAGTATTGACATTTGAAAATTTTAAAAGAAGTGAATCTTAAAATAAGCAATCATTATATATAAGAATATTTATGTTTAATCAACAGCTACGAAATTTAGTAGGTAGATTATGTAATATTCATTCCTTATTTATTCAAAGTAATCCAACTTGTTTTACTAACAGGATAAAAAAATATAAACTGGACACAGTCCCACACTCCTCCCTTTATTATAGTATAGATTGTTTCTACTTTTGGCACAAGGTCATTACTGGTACTTTATTTTATCGACCCCGTAATGATGAAAGGCAAAGTCAACCTCGGCGGGATGTTAAATATACACATTACGTGTATTACATTATTACATTAAAAAATATAAACTGGACACAGTCCCAGACTCCTTCCTTTATTATAGTATAGATTATTGTCTAACAAAAAAAAATAATTTTTTTAAAAAATTATTTTCAAAAAAGAATTATTTTCAAAAAAAAATTATTTTCAAAAAAGGATTATTTTCAAAATAAAATTATTTTTAAAAAAAAATTTTTTTTTTTTTAAATTATTTTTAAAAAAAAATTATTTTCCAAAATAATTTAAAAAAAAATTTTTTTTTTTTTAAATTATTTTTAAAAAAAAATTATTTTCCAAAAAAAATTATTTAAAAAAAAAAAATTATTCAAAACAAAAAAATTATTTTTAAAAAAAAATTATTCAAAACAAAAAAATTATTTTAAAAAAAAAATTATTTTCAAAAAAAATTATTTAAAAAAAAAATTTATTTTCCAGGAAGTGAATCTAAAAATGTCGCTGAGTGGGAAACAACCGCAAAGTCTCATAAATTTCCGTGGGTTTCTTATGATAAGTGAGGACTCGGTCACTCAGATGACCGCAGTTTTTCAGGCCAAACTTCTGAAGGTCAGCAACACATACCAGTTGGAGACGGTCACTAAGAACTTGGATACGGAAACGTCTTTCCAGTTGGATGCCCACGTCACGGTGACCAGCGACATCTATGGTCTCCGCCTTTACACCCAGAATGGCGTCACCCCCCGACAGAAGAAAGGAATCAGGATGCAGAACCTGGCGATGTCTTGGTCAGACAGAGAGATGACTCTGGAGGTGAGAGAGAGAGAGAGAGAGAGAGAGAGAGGGTGGGAGGGTGGCTGAGAGAGAACGAAAGTGATATATACACACACATATATATATATATATACATACATATATATATATATATATACATATATACATACATACATATATATACATACATATATATATATATATACATACATATATATATATATACTTACACACATATATATATACACACACATATATATACATACATATATATATATACATATATATATATATAGTATGCTAGGGAGAGGATCAGGGGTGTATAACACTCCACTTATCCAGCAGGCAGTATGAGGTTAGCTCAATGTCTGAGGACAGAGCCGTAATATAATAAATAACAAAGAACGCTTATAGCATCTGCATATCTTTACTTGCTAACATTGTTTCATCCGCACTATAAGTGGGACTCATCAGAGTATAAAGGTTAATTACATACCATACAAGCAATAACAAATCCAAGACATTGAAGAATGAAGGTAATAATAGACGATAAAGGATAAGAATAAAAATAAAAGTAAAAATAAAAATAAGGGGTGCTATCAGTCGGGCGGGGTGCTGTCAACATATAGTTACATACAAGCATACACATGGATAAGAGTAGACACATGGATAAGAGAACAGACAAGAGTAGATAAGATAATGGGATTAGGTAAGAGTAGGTAAAAAATAGGTAAAAAATAGGTGAAAAACAGACTTATAATATATATAAATAAGAAAATATAAAGAAATACAAAGAAATACATAACAAACTTACATATAAAATATAGGGTAAGGAATGAGATAAAATAATATAAAATTAAAAATTATATACATAGAACATAATATAATATAGATTTCTTTATTTACCATAAAGGCATAAAAAGAAGGGACAAATACAAAGGGGGAGTTTACATATAATCGAGTAAAAAGGGTGTAACATGAAAATAATCGAAAATAACCTCAAAAGGGAGGGGACGTGATGGGGGTTGCACACACCCCCGAAAAAGTGTGCAATCCTTTGCCCGGGGAGCACATGGAGAAGGTGTTCCCCTCTCCTTTACTTCTTTACCCACAGGATGGTATACAGAGAAGGCCCATTTACACGAGCCATTCTCGCCACTATCACCCACCTTTCATAAAACTGCCTGTGGCCAAGCACCTCTCTCTCCATTCTTATCCTTCTTCCGAAGTGATATCGGAAGAAGTAGACCAGACTATGGCCAGAGAGGAAGTTGCCTGACCTCAGACCTTTCAATCGTGTCCACCAAACAACCTCTTTCAACATGGCTATTACGCACAGAAAAACCGCCTTTGCTTCCTTTGTGAAGAGGGGAGGCGGTTTGATTGTCATCACGGACTCGGCGGTCAATTTAATCGGCGCCACCCGCGACAGCAGTTGTTCGGCGTAGCCCCACAGATCAGCCACGCCCGGACATTGCACCAATGCGTGCGCCACGGTTTCTTCGTGACGCACGCATCTAGGGCAAATCTTTTTTGAGGGATCCCTGCCCGGGCGCCCGTGTCTGTAGAGCCTCTCTCGAACGGGTAGAGCCCCTCGGTAGCACTGCCAGGCCAGTGACTTCTGGAAGTTGTCCATTGGTCCTGGGCCGAAAGTCCTACCGAACAGGCTGGCCAGTTCGTCTTCTTCCATGTCCAGCGACTCTCCAAGGGTGTCATCGCCCCTGCTAGCCACCAGCCCTCTATAGAATGATGAGGTGGATTCTCCACCGATGGCCCGGCCCGCTTGCCAGAGAGCCCTGAGCGCCTGAGCACACTCAGTGTGCCAGTCTCCCAGTTTTCCGGATCTTTGCTTGACCCAGGACTGTAGCTCGGTGAGTGAGACGAGTCTCGGAAAGGCTCGTTTCACGAACGGAGCCCACACCGGTTGACCAGTGAGGAATACCTGTAGGTGCCGTAGCCTTAATGCGTGCCTACGCATCATCAACCACGGCATCCCCAGCCCTCCTTTCGAAGGTTGTTGGCAGCAGATGGATCTTCTCACCATAGGAGGACGCTTCTTCCAAAGAAATTG
>OZ024766.1:7229862-7234862 GCA_964016885.1 Eledone cirrhosa
GTGGTTTTTCTCACATTTTCTATATATATATATATATATAGAAAATGTGAGAAAAACCACAGACCCACATTTTCTATATATATATATATATATATAGAAAATGTGAGAAAAACCACAGACCCACATTTTCTATATATATATATATATATAGAAAATGTGAGAAAAACCACAGACCCTCATTTTCTATATATATATATATATATAGAAAATGTGAGAAAAACCACAGACCCTCATTTTCTATATATATATATATATATAGAAAATGTGAGAAAAACCACAGACCCTCATTTTCTATATATATATATATATATAGAAAATGTGAGAAAAACCACAGACCCTCATTTTCTATATATATATATATATATATAGAAAATGTGAGAAAAACCACAGACCCTCATTTTCTATATATATATATATATATAGAAAATGTGAGAAAAACCACAGACCCTCATTTTCTATATATATATATATATATAGAAAATGTGAGAAAAACCACAGACCCTCCATCTCAACTCACCTTTTGAAAAGAAGAAGAACTGCGAAACCGGTAAAGGAACCAAATAAATATATATATTTTTTTTAAAAATAAGACTCCATATCGTTTCTGAATTTGTTGACCCTCCCAAAGTATAACAATATATATATATATATATATAATATAAGATCAAAAGATGGTTAAAGGAGTTCAATATATTTTATTATGCGCATTTCAAAAACAAACATCATCAAACAATAATATTTGTGTTTTCATCAGATAAAACAGGAGAACATGATATGAAGGCTAAAAAAACACTTGTTGATAGTGCAGTATTAAAACATTATATCTTTTTCTCAGTTATAAAAACTATCTCTTTCTCTCTATCACCCATCTCTCCCTTTCCACCTTCACTCTCATCTCCTCCCCTTTTTTTCATCTTTTCCAACCCCCCCCTCCCTAAATATAATATATTTTTTCCTCGCACATATCCTCCCTTCGTTAATTTTCAAAATTTTTAATTTATACAGTATCTTCCAACGGTTTTCAACCCCTCTATATAAAATATATCTCCTCTCAGTTATAAAAACTATCTCTTTCTCTCTATCACCCATCTCTCCCTCTCATCTCCTTCCCTTTTCATCCTTTTCTCTCCCCCCCTCTCTAAATAAAATATTTTTCCCAATATCACACATCAATCTAAAACCACTTTTCATATGTTGATTTAAAACTGCACTATCAACAAGTGTTTTTTTTAGCCTTCATATCATGTTCTCCTATTTTATCTGATGAAAACACAAATATTATTGTTTGATGATGTTTGTTTTTGAAATGCGCATAATAAAATATATTGAACTCCTTTAACCATCTTTTGATCTTATATTATGCATACTCCAGTCCCACAAACTGTAGAGTGCTTCTTATCCGATATCTGCATTGCTTTATTGTACTACAATAAAACTCACCTCCTACACTATATATATATATATATATATACCTAAACTATCTATACACACCTATATATATATATATATATGGTTATATATTTCAGATGATGCTGACATCCTTGAGCGATTCTCTCCATGCCCAGATCAACAAGAGCCCAGCTGTGTATATTAAAATGTTGACCAGAGCTGTGAAGTATTGGAAGGACAAATTCTTCGTGAACGGTGAGTTGTGGTATTTGTAGGGACCGCAGGGCTGGGGTAGAGGGTGGTGGGGTGTCAGGGTTTGCAGCTAGGGAAGTATGTTGCTCTAATGTGTATATGGTGGGGTGTGGGGGTAGGAACTGGGCCCTAAACTAACGTCAAACACCAGCTGAACCCTAAACTAATGTCAAACATGCGCTGAGCCCTAAACTTATATCAAACATTAACTGAGCCCTAATCTTATATCAAACATCTCCTGAGCCCTAAACTTACATCAAACATCACCTGAGCCCTAAACTTACATCAAACATCACCTGAGCCCTAAACTTACATCAAACATCACCTGAGCCCTAAACTTACATCAAACATCACCTGAGCCCTAAACTAACACCAAACACCAGCTGAGCCCTAAACTTACATCAAATAAGTGAGCCCTAAACTAACCAACTTCCTCTCTTATTCCAGAAATTTCCAGTTTCATCAAACGTGAACTGGGACCTAAAATCACTGACTTCCTAATGAACAGTTTTAGGGGTTTTCTCAAGATAGGGTTCCGTGGTATTGAATACACAACTAACCAACTGGTCTCAGTGTTGGCCCGAGTAGGGTCCTGGGTTCAATACCAGCTTGAGGTCCCCATCATTGATACTTTGTTTGATGCCATCAAAGAGATTTATTACCAGGTAAATATTGATTTTTTTTTGGGGGGGGGGTATTTTTTCATGTTATTTTTTAGGGGGTTCTTGGCAGGGGGTCAGTTGGAGGCGGAGAGTGGGGTTGCTTTTTTTTTTTTAAAGGTTAACTTTGCCTTTCATTCTTACGGAGGGGGGAGGGGTCGATAATAATAAAGTACCAGTAATACATTGGAGTTGATTTAATTGGCTTTCCCCCTCTCCCTTAAAAAAATTATTGGTCTTGTGCTTGGTGGATTGGCAGTATCGGTAGAGGGTCGGACGCCATGCTTTCCAGCATAGAGTTATGTCCCTTTACGGTCTGAGTTCAAATCCCACCGAGGTTATCTTTGCCTTTCAACCTTGCGGGGTCGATATAATAAAGTACCAGTAATACACTGGGGTAATTGCTGGCCTTGTGCCTAAAGTAGAAACAATTGTTACAGGGTTGATAAAATAAAGTACCAGTAATACACTGGGGTAATTGCTGGCCTTGTGCCCCCAAAAGTAGAGACAGTTATTACGGGGTTGATAAAATAAAGTACCAGTAATACACTGGGGTAATTGCTGGCCTTGTGCCAAAAGTAGAAATAGTAATTATTATTATGTGGTAAGAGTGTTGGACTTACGATCATAAAGTCGTGGGTTCGATTCCTGGTATATATATATATATATATATATATATATATATATATATAAACGTGTGTATATATATATATAAATGTGTGTATATATATATATACATGTGTATGTATATATATATACGTGTGTGTATATATATATATATATATATATATATAAACATGTGTATATATATATATATATATATATATATAAACATGTGTATATGTATATATATATATATATATATATATACATATATAAACATATATATATATATATATATATATATATATATACACATATATAAACATACATGTATATATATATATATATATATATATATATATAGACATATATAAACGTGTATATATATATATATATTTACCTCCTGTGTTTTGTTTCTTCATTTTTCAACTATATATATATATATAATATATATATATATAATATATATAAACATACATGTGTATATGTATATATACATACATATATATATACATATATACATACATGTATGTATGTCACATATAATATTTTCTATGTCAGATAAGATCAGCCATGCTTCATATCAACCCGAAGGAGAGGATTTACAAATTAGTGAACGAGAAAGTGGGGTCTGTTATGGACTCTCTAACAAAATTCAGCTTGACCCCGCATGTCGTGGACCCCAAAAAGGGCCAAATTGTGTTTGAAGTCGGCTATCGTGCCCTTACATTAACAAGAAGGGCCATAGGCTGGGGCAAATATTTCAGCTGCTGGATCGCTGAAGGAGTCACGGATGTTTATAAAGGGACCAGGAGTTTGCTGGGTTTCGACCCCTCGTTCTGGGACTTCTACTACGAGAGGAAACCTTCTTCTGATCTTGTTAACTGGATTCCACCATTTAAAGGTAAGCTTGGTGGCGGACATGACACATGGCTTGTGTGTGTGTGTAATTGTGTGTGAATGTGTGTTTGTGTGTATGTATATGTCTGTGTATTTGTATGTGAATGTATGTATATGTTTGTATGTGTGTATATTATGTGAGGTAAAGCCTTTACTGTGAAAATACAATAGTATATATAGAGTAATGTAAATGTTATGTGAGATATTATGTGAGGTAAAGCCTTTACTGTGAAAATACAATAGTATATATAGAGTAATGTAAATGTTATGTGAGATATTATGTGAAGTAAAGCCTTTACTGTGACAATACAATAGTATATATAGAGTAATGTAAATGTTATGTGAGATATTATGTGAGGTAAAGCCTTTACTGTGGAAATACAATAGTATATATAGAGTAATGGAAATGTTATGTGAGATATTATATGAGGTAAAGCCTTTACTGTGGAAATACAATAGTATATATAGAGTAATGTAAATGTTATGTGAGATATTATGTGAGGTAAAGCCTTTACTGTGAAAATACAATAGTATATATAGAGTAATGTAAATGTTATGTGAGATATTATGTGAGGTAAAGCCTTTACTGTGAAAATACAATAGTATATATAGAGTAATGTAAATGTTATGTGAGATATTATGTGAGGTAAAGCCTTTACTGTGACAATACAATAGTATATATAGAGTTATGTAAATGCTATGTGAGATATTATGTGAGGTAAAGCCTTTACTGTGACAATACAATAGTATATATAGAGTTATGTAAATGTGAAAGAGTTAACTTTTAACCTGCTTTTTGCTTTTGTTTTATATATATATATATATATTTGGGCTTTATTTCAAGGTCATGCGATTCTCTTCGGGGGTCGCCATGTGGTGACTTTTGACCGACTCCATTACAACATCAAAACCAGTTGCAGTATAGTCTTGACCAAGGACGTGGTCAACGCTACATTCTCTGTGGTTGCCGATTATTGGTCTGACGGCCTTGACCAGCGGCTAACTTCCGTTACCGTGGTTACCGAGTATGATGAACACCTGCAGCTTTACCTGGATGGACGGGTGAGTTGGTGTTTGGGATGTAACTTAACAAAGGTTCTTCTAAACAGTTTTGTATCATGGAACCAGGGGTGTTTGGAACATAACTTAACAAAGGTGCTTCCAAACAGTTTAGTATCATAGAACCAGGGATGTTTG
>OZ024766.1:7239862-7242362 GCA_964016885.1 Eledone cirrhosa
CCAGCTAACCTAGTGTGTCCATGTAGGGGCTCCCACAGGAGCACTGAGTGCAATGTCAACTCTGGATGTCGGTGAGCATGTCCAGCTAACCTAGTGTGTCCATGTAGGGGCTCCCACAGGAGCACTGAGTGCAGTGTCAACTCTGGATGTCGGTGAACATGTCCAGCTAACCTAGTGTGTCCATGTAGGGGCTCCCACAGGAGCACTGAGTGCAATGTCAACTCTGGATGTCGGTGAGCATGTCCAGCTAACCTAGTGTGTCCATGTAGGGGCTCCCACAGGAGCACTGAGTGCAATGTCAACTCTGGATGTCGGTGAGCATGTCCAGCTAACCTAGTGTGTCCATGTAGGGGCTCCCACAGGAGCACTGAGTGCAATGTCAACTCTGGATGTCGGTGAGCATGTCCAGCTAACCTAGTGTGTCCATGTAGGGGCTCCCACAGGAGCACTGAGTGCAATGTCAACTCTGGATGTCGGTGAGCATGTCCAGCTAACCTAGTGTGTCCATGTAGGGGCTCCCACAGGAGCACTGAGTGCAATGTCAACTCTGAATGTCGGTGAGCATGTCCAGCTAACCTCAGTCTCCTCTGTGTCACTTTTGAGCTGACTTTTGGGATGCTCCCATACAGCTCTGATATAATACACAGAAATTGAACGAAGACTGTGTTACACTGTCTTATGTAATCAGTAACGTAATCCATGATACATTAAAAATAGACGATATTATATATAAACTGCATTAGGAGAAAATTAGTGATGGAAATATATGAATGTTTATTTAAGCGATCGCTAACCGGAAGTGTTGACATTTGAAAATTTTAAAGAAGTGAATCTTTAAATAAGTAATAAAATATATTTAATGAACAGCCACGAAATTTAGTAGATAAATTATGTAATTTTCATTCATTATTTATTCAAAGTAATCCAACTTATTTTACAAACGGGATAAAAATTTATATTCTTGATGCAGTCCCGCGCTCCTTACTTTATTATAGTTTATATATATATATATATATATATATATATATATATTTGCTTTTTACTACATGGTTCTGTCTGTGTGTCAGTCTGTCTGTCTGTCTGGGGAGATGCAGAGTGGGTATATATATATATATATATATATATAAAGATATAAATGTGTCTGTTCTGTCTATCTACCTGGATGCGGTGCTCGAGGCGGCAGGCTTCGGACCCGTGTTCAGGGGCTGGATTGCTGCAATGCACAACAGCAACATCTGCTCAAGGGTCAAGGTGAACGGTTACCTCTCGGAGCCGTTCCATATTACGCGATCCATTCGACAGGGATGCCCTCTCTCCTCCCTTCTGTACGTACTGACTCTCGAGCCACTACTGCGGAAGCTGGAGCTATTGCAGGGCATCCCTCTGGAACCGGGACTGCGGAAAGCGGCGTCGGCCTACGCCGACGACGTGACAGTAATGGTGTCGAGCGCCTCGCAAATCGAGGAAGTCGGCACCTTACTAAAGGAATACGAAAGTCTCACAGGAGCGAAGCTGAACCGGGACAAGTCCATCGGTTTGCAACTCGGATCGTGGAGAGGCAGACCGATGCCTTCCGATGGCGTCGTCGGACGCTGGACGGAAGGACCGGTAAAGCTGCTCGGGGTCTGGTTTGGTCCGGACCTCCAGGTGGAGAAGAACTGGAACGAAGTGACGGCCAAGGTGTTTGCACTCACCCAGAAGTGGGCCGAGTGCAAACTATCCTTGAAAGGTCGAGCGGAGGTGGCGAACACTTTTATAGCGTCCGCCATCTACTACCGCTTGACCGTCGTGCCTTGTCCAGCCAAAACGCTCGCCAAAATGGAGCGCGCCCTCTTCCGATTCCTTTGGAAGAGGCGGGCTCCTTTGGTAAGAAGATCCATCTGCTGCCAACACCCTTCTAACGGAGGGCTGGGGATGCCGTGGTTGACGATGCGCAAACACGCGCTCAGGCTGCGGCATCTTTACGTATTCCTCACCGGACAACCGGTGTGGGCCCCGTTCGTGAGGCGAGCCTTCCCACGACTCGTCTCGCTGACCGAGCTGCAGTCCTGGGTCAAGCAGAGACCGAGGAAAATGGGCGACTGGCACATCGAATGTGCTCAGGCGCTCACAGCCCTCTGGCAGGCGGACCCGGCGATCAGTGGAGACTCCACTTCGTCATTCTATAGAGGGTTGGTCCGCAGCAAGTGCGACGACGCGCTCGGTGAAACTCTAGGCGTGGAGGAAGATGAACTGGCCAGTCTGTTCGGTAGGACCTTCCGCCCGGGACCGATGGACAACTTCCAAAAGTCCCTGGCCTGGCAGTGCTACCGAGGAGCTCTACCAGTTCGAGACAAGCTCTACAGACATGGGCGCCCGGGCAGGGACCCTGCAAAAAAGATCTGTCCGAGGTGCGTGCGAGACGAAGAAACCGTCGCGCACGCATTCATACACTGCCCGGGCGTCACTGACCTGTGGGGCTATGTAGAACGACTATTGTCGCGGGTGGGACCAATCCAGT
>OZ024766.1:7257362-7264862 GCA_964016885.1 Eledone cirrhosa
AGATCCAAACTATATATATAAATGTATATAGTGTAGGTAATACGGCGAAATACTGGAGCTGGTACCAAGTCAAGTACTCTATACACAGACAGAGTATATATAATGGAAAAAAAACGAGGAAGTTTTGTTTACATATGAAAAATATTTATTGTGTATCGACGTGTTACAGGTGTTTCACAGAGGATTAGCTCAAGGCGACTCATAGGAGTTATGGACCTGACTCCAGTATTCATCTGCTCCTCAGACTGGTGATGTGACAAAAGATATATATATATACATATATATATATATATTAATTAAAATAACAGATTAAAGTTAAGGGTGAAAGCAGCGATTCTTTGCTTAAACTTTAATCTGTTATTTTAATAAATATTCGATATATATTTATCCTTATCAAGCCCTCTTCAGATTTTACTCTTCACATTTATTATTATTAGTATATATATATGTTTATTTTCCTATCTTCGGTTTGCTTTTATCCTTCTATGTTGTTCACTTGTCCCCCTCGCTTTACGCGATTTACTGGTCCCAATAACTTTTTTTAGCTTATTGCTCGCACCAACCTGAGGTACCTGATTTTTAATGTGATGAAATACCAATGATGGTTGGCAAATCACTGACGAAGGACTATTTTTATCATATGTAACCCATGTGCAAACCACGCAGTATTCTTCTTTCTTCTCATGTTTTATATATATATATATATATATATATATATATATATATATATATATATATATATATATATATATATATAATCCTTATCAAGCCCTCTTCGGATTTTAGTCTTCACATTTATTATTATTACTATATATATATATATATATATATACATATATATATATATATAGAATTCACAAGAATCAAAGCTGTGTTCAAAGCATTTATTCACTTACAATTGTTTCATCCAAACTTCCACTGTTTAGGGTTTAAAATATATATAACTATAAAAAGTTTTAGTATATACATAACCATAAATAGTATCCTTAATATTATATATATATATATATATATATATATATATAAGGAAGGAGTTTCCTATATACATATATATATATATATATTAGAATGTGACTATATTAGAAACGGTTGAGGCCTGGCAGTTAATGTAGAGTGATACTCTGTTCTCCCAAGTATAGAGTTCTCTGTTGAAGAATGGTCTAACTTGTTTAATACTGGTTTATATATATATATATATATATATATATATATATATATTTATATAACTACCAGTACAACATCACTACAATATGATACTGATGGGTGTGAAAATGTTGGTGGTCTGGAAAAGTAAGTATTAAAGTTTGTTGTTGTTATTGCTACTGTTGTTGTTGATCATCATCATCATCATCATCATCGTTTAATGTCCATGTTCCATGCTTGCATGGGTTTGGACGGGAGTTTTCCCACTTGAGGCAAGAGTGGTTGTCATTGCTCGCATAGGACTGTCTGGCGGGTTTTCTACAGTTGGATGCCCTTCCTAACACCAACCACATTTACAGTGTGGGGCTGGGAGGTTTTTACCGTGTTGCCTACACGGCCACATTACAGCGTGGACTGTCTGGCGGGTTTTCTACAGCTGGATGCCCTTCCTAACACCAACCACATTTACAGTGTGGGGCTGGGAGGTTTTTACCGTGTTGCCTACACGGCCACATTACAGCGTGGACTGTCTGGCGGGTTTTCTACAGTTGGATGCCCTTCCTAACACCAACCACATTTACAGTGTGGGGCTGGGAGGTTTTTACCGTGTTGCCTACACGGCCACATTACAGCGTGGACCGTCTGGCAGGTTTTCTACAGCTGGATGCCCTTCCTAACACCAACCACATTTACAGTGTGGGGCTGGGAGGTTTTTACCGTGTTGCCTACACGGCCACATTACAGCGTGGACCGTCTGGCAGGTTTTCTACAGCTGGATGCCCTTCCTAACACCAACCACATTTACAGTGTGGGGCTGGGAGGTTTTTACCGTGTTGCCTACACGGCCACATTACAGCGTGGACCATCTGGCAGGTTTTCTACAGCTGGATGCCCTTCCTAACACCAACCACATTTACAGTGTGGGGCTGGGAGGTTTTTACCGTGTTGCCTACACGGCCACATTACAGCGTGGACCGTCTGGCAGGTTTTCTACAGCTGGATGCCCTTCCTAACACCAACCACATTTACAGTGTGGGGCTGGGAGGTTTTTACCGTGTTGCCTACACGGCCACATTACAGCGTGGACTGTCTGGCGGGTTTTCTACAGCTGGATGCCCTTCCTAACACCAACCACATTTACAGTGTGGGACTGGGAGGTTTTTACCGTGTTGCCTACACGGCCACATTACAGCGTGGACTGTCTGGCGGGTTTTCTACAGCTGGATGCCCTTCCTAACACCAACCACATTTACAGTGTGGGGCTGGGAGGTTTTTACCGTGTTGCCTTCACGGCCACATTACAGCGTGGACTGTCTGGCGGGTTTTCTACAGTTGGATGCCCTTCCTAACACCAACCACATTTACAGTGTGGGGCTGGGAGGTTTTTACCGTGTTGCCTACACGGCCACATTACAGCGTGGACTGTATATATATATATATATATATATACTCTTTTTATTCAAATATATACAAATATAGATACAAAACGCACCAGAGTACTCAATACTCAAAGTGGTCGTGGAGGTGCCACGGTAAAAAAGCACCCAGCACTCACTGTAAATGAGGTTGGTGTTAGGAAGGGCATCCAGCTGTAGAAATCAAGCCAGAATCAGTTCCCGTCCCACCCTTGCAAGCAGGGAAAAGCGGACATAAAATGATGATGATGATGATGATGATATATATGAAGTATTTCCATAGGAAAGGTAAAGGAAAGGAGAGTGCTCTATGTAGGCTACAGAGTTTATTAGTTATGTAATATACAACATAAGATAATTATTTCATTTACCAAAGGTTTCACGAAGGAAATTTCATTTTGACGATTGAAGGCAGACGTCTGCGCCAGGCTCGTCTGTCGTCGTGAAACCTTTGGTAAATGGAATAATTATCTTATATATTTATATACACACACATCATGTATGAAAATTGAGAGGTAGTATTAAATATTTGTGTTCTGATAAATTTCCAGGCCAGAATTGTTTAAAACGTCTCAGTACGATATACACTGTGGAACCTACTGAAATTGATCAGAGCACCGAGAGTTTAAATAATTTAAAACTACTCAGCAAAACTGCACGTTCCGGAAGCTTTCGGAAACTGTGTTCTCAACACCCCAACACAGGGAGGTTTATTGATCTCATTAATAAGGTAAGTGCGAATTATTAATTACTAGGTGTGTAATGATTATTTGTGAGTTAACTCTTCACGTTCCTTTCCGCATGAAGCCACATCAGGAAGAGATTTTTTTAAAAGTACAAAACAATCTGTTTACCAGTAAAGATACTATAAACATTTAGTACAAAACAACACTATAACTACATCACATTAAATATTAAAGTCTTTACTGTAATACTGTAAATGTTCACAACAATCTGTCCACCAGTAAAGATACTATAAACATTTAGTACAAAACAACACTATGACTACATCACATTAAATATTAAAGTCTTTACTGTAATACTGTAAATTTTCACAACAATCTGTCCACCAGTAAAGATACTATAAACATTTAGTACAAAACAACACTATGACTACATCACATTAAATATTAAAGTCTTTACTGTAATACTGTAAATTAACACAACAATCTGTCTACCAGTAAAGATACTATAAACATTTAGTACTAAACAACACTATGACTACATCACATTAAATATTAAAGTCTTTACTGTAATACTGTAAATATTCACAACAATCTGTCTACCAGTAAAGATACTATAAACATTTAGTACAAAACAACACTATGACTACATCACATTAAATATTAAAGTCTTTACTGTAATACTGTAAATATTCACAACAATCTGTCCACCAGTAAAGATACTATAAACATTTAGTACAAAACAACACTATGACTACATCACATTAAATATTAAAGTCTTTACTGTAATACTGTAAATATTCACAACAATCTGTCCACCAGTAAAGATACTATAAACATTTAGTACAAAACAACACTATGACTACATCACATTAAATATTAAAGTCTTTACTGTAATACTGTAAATATTCACAACAATCTGTGCACCAGTAAAGATACTATAAACATTTAGTACAAAACAACACTATGACTACATCACATTAAATATTAAAGTCTTTACTGTAATACTGTAAATTTTCACAACAATCTGTCCACCAGTAAAGATACTATAAACATTTAGTACAAAACAACACTATGACTACATCACATTAAATATTAAAGTCTTTACTGTAATACTGTAAATATTCACAACAATCTGTCCACCAGTAAAGATACTATAAACATTTAGTACAAAACAACACTATGACTACATCACATTAAATATTAAAGTCTTTACTGTAATACTGTAAATATTCACAACAATCTGTGCACCAGTAAAGATACTATAAACATTTAGTACAAAACAACACTATGACTACATCACATTAAATATTAAAGTCTTTACTGTAATACTGTAAATTTTCACAACAATCTGTCCACCAGTAAAGATACTATAAACATTTAGTACAAAACAACACTATGACTACATCACATTAAATATTAAAGTCTTTACTGTAATACTGTAAATATTCACAACAATCTGTCCACCAGTAAAGATACTATAAACATTTAGTACAAAACAACACTATGACTACATCACATTAAATATTAAAGTCTTTACTGTAATACTGTAAATATTCACAACAATCTGTCCACCAGTAAAGATACTATAAACATTTAGTACAAAACAACACTATGACTACATCACATTAAATATTAAAGTCTTTACTGTAATACTGTAAATTTTCACAATAATCTGTCCACCAGTAAAGATACTATAAACATTTAGTACAAAACAACACTATGACTACATCATATTAAATATTAAAGTCTTTACTGTAATACTGTAAATTTTCACAATAATCTGTCCACCAGTAAAGATACTATAAACATTTAGTACAAAACAACACTATGACTACATCACATTAAATATTAAAGTCTTTACTGTAATACTGTAAATATTCACAACAATCTGTCCACCAGTAAAGATACTATAAACATTTAGTACAAAACAACACTATGACTACATCACATTAAATATTAAAGTCTTTACTGTAATACTGTAAATATTCACAACAATCTGTCCACCAGTAAAGATACTATAAACATTTAGTACAAAACAACATTATGACTACATCACATTAAATATTAAAGTCTTTACTGTAATACTGTAAATATTCACAACAATCTGTCCACCAGTAAAGATACTATAAACATTTAGTACAAAACAACACTATGACTACATCACATTAAATATTAAAGTCTTTACTGTAATACTGTAAATATTCACAACAATCTGTCCACCAGTAAAGATACTATAAACATTTAGTACAAAACAACACTATGACTACATCACATTAAATATTAAAGTCTTTACTGTAATACTGTAAATTTTCACAATAATCTGTCCACCAGTAAAGATACTATAAACATTTAGTACAAAACAACACTATGACTACATCACATTAAATATTAAAGTCTTTACTGTAATACTGTAAATATTCACAATAATCTGTCCCCCAGTAAAGATACTATAAACATTTAGTACAAAACAACACTATGACTACATCACATTAAATATTAAAGTCTTTACTGTAATACTGTAAATTTTTACAACAATCTGTCCACCAGTAAAGATACTATAAATATTTAGTACTAAACAACACTATGACTACATCACATTAAATATTAAAGTCTTTACTGTAATACTGTAAATTTTCACAACAATCTGTCCACCAGTAAAGATACTATAAACATTTAGTACAAAACAACACTATGACTACATCACATTAAATATTAAAGACTTTACTGTAATACTGTAAATGTTCACAACAATCTGTCCACCAGTATGTATATATGTATGTGAATATATATATATGTATGTGTGTATGTATATTGTATATAATTATAATGAAATCATTGTGTACAGTGCTGAGGTATATGTATATCATATATAAGCGGACCAGTATCGGAAGAGAGTCGGACGCCATGCTTTGCAGCATAGAGTTACGGCCCTTTATTGCCTGGGTTCAAATCCCGCCGTTGTTAACTTTGCCTTTCATCCTTACGGGGTCGATAAAATAAAGTACCAGTCACGCACTGGGGTCAATTTAATCGACTTTCCCCTCTGCCAAAATTCGTATGTAATCAGGTAATCGCTGGTTATCTCCCTTACACTACATGAAGTTTCACACAGGCTTTATATATATATATATATATATATATATATATATATACAACGAAGGAAATGTGGTACGGAACCAGATGGACAATAACGCACCAAAGTACTCAATACTTAATTTCAGAGGTACAACAGTACGTCCTCATCAGACAAAATATAATGATACATGACATACCCTGAGATGTTAAATGGTTAAGATTTAATCAAGGTAGTATATATGTATATATGTGTATATCTATATATATGTATATATCTATATATATGTATATATCTATATATATCATCTTCATCATCATCATCATTTTACGTCTGCTTTTTCCCTGCTTGCAAGGGTGGGACGGGAACTGATTCTGGCTTGATTTCTACAGCTGGATGCCCTTCCTAACACCAACCTCATTTACAGTGAGTGCTGGGTGCTTTTTTGCCGTGGCAACTCCACGACCACTTTGCAGTGGAATGATAGGGACCCCAGTCCCTATCATCTCATTTCTACAGCTGAGTAAACTGGAGCAATGTGAAATAAAATGTCTTGCTCAAGGAAACAACACATCACCCGGTCTGAGAATTGAATATCATCATCATCATCATCATCATCGTTTAACGTCCATCTTCCACGCTTGCATGGGTTTGGACGGGAGTTTTCCCACTTGAGGCAAGATTTGTTGTCTTGCTCGTATAGGACTGTCTGGCGGGTTTTCTACGGCTGGATGCCCTTCCTAACACCAACCACGTTTACAGTGTGGACTGGGAGCCTTTTACCGTGTCACCTACATGACCACATTACAGTGTGGACTGGGAGGTTTTTACCTTGTTACCTACACGGCCACATTACAGCGTGGACTGTGTGTTTTTTTGTCGTGACACCTACATGTCTGGTGGGTTTTCTACGGCTGGATGCCCTTCCTAACCCCAACCACGTTTACAGTGTGGACTGGGAGGTTTTTACCGTGTTACCTACACGGCCACATTACAGCGTGGACTGTGTGTTTTTTTTTTGTCGTGACACCTACACGACCTCATTTGTTTAGGACTGGATGTTGTGGCACCAACATAACTTTACATTGAAAGGGGTGGTGTAGATGGGGTGGGGGTAGTGAGATGGGGTATATTTTGTTAGAGATGCCTACTGACTGTAGTAGGTTTCACTTTGTACTTAGGC
>OZ024766.1:7274862-7277362 GCA_964016885.1 Eledone cirrhosa
GTAGATTTGCTAAAAGGTGGGTGTATAATGTGGCAAGAATGGCCCGTGAGACTGGGCCTACTCTGAGCATGTACTGTAGGCTGGTTATTAACAAATGAAGGTGAGGGTGGAGAGGGAAGTGCTGCCCTGCCCTCCATTACATTTGCTAAAAGGTGGGAGGATGTGGCAAGAATGGCCCGTGGTGTGGGCCTACTCTGAGCATGTACTGTAAGCTGGTTATTAACAAATGAAGGTGAGGGTGGAGAGGGAAGTGCTGCCCTGCCCTCCAGTAGATTTGCTAAAAGGTGAGTGTATAATGTGGCAAGAATGGCCCCTGTGTGTGTGGGCTACTTTGACACTGCACCTGTAAGCTGGTTATTAAGAAATGAAGGTGAGGGTGGAGAAAGAAGTGCTGCCCTGCCCTCCAGTAGATTTGCTACAAGGTGGGTGTATAATGTGGCAAGAATGGCCCGTGAGACTGGACCTACTCTGAGCATGTACTCTAGGCTGGCTATTAACAAATGAAGGTGAGGGTGGAGAAAGAAGTGTTGCCCTGCCCTCCAGTAGATTTGCTAAAAGGTGGGTGGATGTGGCAAGAATGGCCCGTGGTGTGGGCCTACTCTGAGCATGCGCCTGTAAGCTGGTTAACTTCAGGAGGAGAGGGGGTGCTCTAGAGGCGTCGGGTAGTTCAGGATTTGTGGGGGTACCCGAGTCACCCCTGGGTTCCCTCCCACCCTCGTTGGGAAAGTTTATTTTTTTTTTTTTATATATATAGTTTATTTTATATTTTTTCATTGTTAAATTAGTTTTGTTTTGTTGTTGTACTGCCCCCCCCCCCCCCTCCCAAAACTGCCCCCCCCCCTCCCCACACTGCCCCTCCCCTCCCCACACTGCCCCTATCTTTGTATTGCCCCCTACATGTTGGCCCTTGTGGCCAACAAATGAAATCATTATTATTATTATTATTGGGCGGTGGATTGGCAGATTCGGTAGAGAGTCGGACGCCATGCTTTGAAGCATAGAGTTACGGCCCTTTACGGTCTGAGTTCAAATCCCGCCGAGGTTAACTTTGCCTTTCATCTTTACAGGGGTGGTCTATAAAATAAAGTACCAGTAATACACTGGGGTAATTGCTGGCCTTGTGCCAAAAGTAGAAACACTTATTATGGGGTCTATAAAATAAAGTACCAGTAATACACTGGGGGTAATTGCTGGCCTTGTACCAACAGTAGTTACAATTATTAGTAATAGTGTTATTCGTCATCAGGTTGTGTTCCAATGTTTTGTCTTCTAACTTTCTTCTTAAACCGTTTTTTCCGTCATTCCTTCATTCCTTCATTCCTGTTCTTCCAGGATTCTTTATTCTTTTAATTCTTTAATTCTTCTATTCTTTCGCTTCTGTGATTTTTTTTTCGGCTACTGTCGACCTTCTCTTTCTCTCTCTGTTTCTTTCTTTTTCTCTCTCTCTCTCTCTCACTCTCTCTCTCTCTCTCTCTCTCTCTCTCTCTCTCTCTCTCTCTCTCTCTCTTTCTTTCTTCTCTCTTCTCTCTCTCTCTCTCTCTCTCTCTCTCTCTCTCTTTCTTTCTCTTTCTCTTTCTCTCTCTCTCTTTCTCTCTCTGTTTCTTTCTTTTTGTCTGTCTCTCACTCTCTCTCTCTCTTTTTGTTTGTCTCTCACTCTGACTCTCTTTCTCTCTCTCTCTTTATTTCTTTTTGTCTGTCTCTCACTCTCTCTCTCGAACATTCACGCACACAGTCTCTCACTCTCTCACGAACACATACACATACTCTCTCTCTTTCTTTCTTTCTCTCTCTCTCTCTCTCTCTCTCTCTAACACACCCACACACTCTCTCTCTCGCTCTCCCTTTTTCGTTTATCTGTCTCTCTCTCTCTCTCTCTCTCGCAAACTTACACACATACACACACACTCTCTCTCCAACACATACACCCCCTCCCTTCCTCTCTCCAACACATACACCCCCTCCCTTCCTCTCCAACACATACACCCCCTCCCTTCCTCTCTCCAACACATACACCCCCTCCCTTCCTCTCTCCAACACATACACCCCTCCCCTCTCTCCAACACATCACCTCCTCCCTTCCTCTCTCCAACACATACACCCCCCCTCTCCAACACATACACCCCCTCCCTTCCTCTCTCTCCACCTACAGACCGTTCGTTCCAGTCCAATTCATTTAGTTCCTCGCTTTCACCCCCCCCTCTCTCTCCACCCCCACCCCTACTCAGATTTCTTGTTAAACCTTTCACACTTTCTGTCTGTCTGTCTGTCTCTCTGTCTGTCTGTCTGTCTGCCAGTAAGGCCCCAGTGAATGGGCCTTCTCTCTATATCAGCCTGTAGGTGAGAGAGGAGCAGAAAGAGGAGAGGAAGGGAGCACCCGCTCTTTGTGCTCCTGAGGAGGAGGGTTGCACATTTTTTTTCGGGGGTGTGTGCGACCCACATCAACGCCCCCCCCCTCTCTAGTGAGAACTTCGATTGTTGAATTTTATTTGTTATATGTTTT
>OZ024766.1:7307362-7317362 GCA_964016885.1 Eledone cirrhosa
GCCTTTCACCAAAAGCTCTTCACCAAAAACCCTTCACCAAAAACCCTTCACCAAAAACCCTTCACCAAAAGCCCTTCACCAAAAGCCTTTCACCAAAAGCCCTTCACCGAAAGCCCTTACCAAAAGCCCTTCACCAAAAACCCTTCACCAAAAACCCTTCACCAACAGCCTTTCACCGACAGCCCTTCGCCCTAATCACCAGAGCAACGTGTAAGCCCCACAACCCGACCTCCAGTGCTGCTTAAGGGCTCTGCCCTTCCGTCAACCCACCCCAAACATGAACTTCCGACAGGCCAACACAGGGAGGAGGTACTCCTCCGCTGTAGAGTTACTCACGTCGAAACGCTCTAAATTCTACTATTCAAATTTCACCCGTGAAAGTCTGCAGAAATCTCACGACACTAATGTAAGTAAAGACATGATTTCTATACATACATGCACATATACACATATACACACACACACATCATCATCATCATCATCATCATCATTTTACGTCCGCTTTTCCCTGCTTGCAAGGGTGGGACGGGAACTGATTCTGGCTTGATTTCTACAGCTGGATGCCCTTCCTAACACCAACCTCATTTACAGTGAGTGCTGGGTGCTTTCTTTGCCGTGGCACCTCCACGTCCACTTTACAGTGTGGGGTGGGTGCTTTCTTTGCCGTGGCACCTCCACGTCCACTTTACAGTGTGGGCTGGGTGCTTTCTTTGCCGTGGCACCTCCACGTCCACTTTACAGTGTGGGGTGGGTGCTTTCTTTGCCGTGGCACCTCCACGTCCACTTTACAGTGTGGGATGGGTGCTTTCTTTGCCGTGGCACCTCCACGACCACTTTACAGTGAGTGCTGGGTGCTTTTTTGCTGTGGCACCTCCACGGCCACTTTGCAAATATTAATAAAATAGATGTTCTTTTGATCAATTAAATTTTATCATACATATTTCAAATGTACAACAGTACGTCCTCATCAGACAAAATATAATGATACATGACATACCCTGAGATGTTAAATGGTTAAAATTTAATCAAGGTAGTATTTTATTTTATTAATATTTGTATTTTAATATTAATAACACTGGAAAATTATTTTTTGCTGTAGAGTGCTTCCAATCTACTGTAAAACTCATTCTTTGATGTACTCATTGAATCTTGTTTAACTCTTTAATATATATATATATATATATCATCATCATCATCATTTTACGTCCGCTTTTCCCTGTTTGCAAGGGTGGGACGGGAAGTGATTCTGGTTTGATTTCTAACACCAACCTCATTTAGAGTGAGTGCTGGGTGCTTTTTTGCCGTGGCACCTCCACGACCACTTTGCAGTGGAATGATAGGGACCCCTGTCCCTATCATCTAATTTCTACAGCTGAGTAAACTGGAGCAATGTGAAATAAAGTGTCTTGCTCAAGGAAACAACACATCACCACCTGGTCTGAGAAGTGAACTCACAACCTTTCGATTGCAAGGCCAATGCTCTAACCACTAAGCCATGTGCCTCCATATATATATCATTTCATTTTTTCATTTCATTTCACGTCCGCTTTTTCCCTGCTTGCAAGGGTGAGACGGGAACTGATTCTGGCTTGATTTCTACAGCTGGATCTGGATGCCCTTCCTAACACCAACCTCATTTACAGTGAGTGCTGGGTGCTTTTTTGCCGTGGCACCTCCACGACCACTTTGCAGTGGAATGATAGGGACCCCAGTCCCTATCATCTCATTTCTACAGCTGAGTAAACTGGAGCAATGTGAAATAAAGTGTCTTGCTCAAGGAAACAACACATCACCCCCCGGTCTGAGAAGTGAAATCACAACCTTTCGATTGCAAGGCCAATGCTCTAACCACTAAGCCATGTGTCTCCATATATATATATACAATGATATTAAATAAATCGAAACTATATTTATAAAACCTTATTTATTCTATTATATATATTTCAAGGGTACCAAAAGACTTTGGTACGTTTTTTGGTACCCTTGAAATATATATAATAGAATAAATATGGTTTTATATACATACATGTTGTTTCCTTGAGCAAGACACTTTATTTCACATTGCTCCAGTTTACTCAGCTGTAGAAATGAGATGATAGGGACCCCAGTCCCTATCATTCCACTGTAAAGTGGATATTAATAAAATAAAATACTACCTTGATTAAATTTTAACCATTTAACATCTCAGGGTATGTCATGTATCATTATATTTTGTCTGATGAGGACGTACTGTTGTACATTTGAAATATGTATGATAAAATTTAATTGATCAAAAGAACATCTATTTTATTAATATTTGTATTTTAATATATATATATATATATATGTATACATATATATATATATATATATATATGTATATATATATATATATATACATATATACATATATAAATATATATATATATATATATGTATATATATATTGAGCTATTTATCTTACTGGTAATAAGGTAGTAATATATTACTGCCTATCACTATTTAGGGTTTGAAAAAATATATATAACTACAAAAGGTTTTTGTATATGCATAACCATAAATAGTATCCTTAATACTATATATATACATATATATATATATATATGTATATATATGTATGTATGTATGTATGTATGTATATGAGTCAGTCCCATACAAGCAAGACGACCAATCTTGCCTCAAGTGGGACAATTCCCGTCTCAACCCATGCTAGCGGGGAAGATAGACGTTAAACGATGATGATGATGATGTATATATATATAAACACATACTCATATACATATATATGTACAAATATATATGTATATATACACATATGTACAAATATATTTATACATACATATCTATATATATATATATATATACATGCACATATATATATATGTATGTATGTAGATATACACATATACACATGTGTGCATATATATATATTTATGCTTTCTTTCCTCTCTCTATATATATCTTTTAAACTTGTGTATATATGTAAATTTATATATATTTACACACACACACACATATATATATTTATATGTACATATATATATACATATATATATGTATATATATATATATATATATATATATATATATATACACACATGTGTGTGTGTTTGTATATTTACACACAGATACATATATATATATATATTTGTATATATCTATATATAAATATATATTATACATATATATATATATATATATATATATATATGTATGTATATATTTCCAAAACCGTTACCAAGGCAACCCAACAGTTTGTCTTGTTTACTCTCATTATTTTCGTTTTTTGGCAGTGTCAGTAGAGAGTCGGACAACATGCTTTGTAGCACAGAGTTACGTCCCTTTACGATCTGAGTTCAAATCCCGCCGAGGTTAACTTTGCCTTTCATCCTTACAGGGTCGATAAAATAAAGTACCAGTAATGCACTGGATACTTTGCTGGCCTTGTGCCAAATGTAGAAACAATTATTACAGGGTCGATAAAATAAAGTACCAGTAATACACTGGGGTAATTTCTGGCCTTGTGCCAAAAGTAGAAACAATTATTTTCGTTTTTTTACTACAGGCTTCTTTTGATTTTCTGTCTCTCTTTTATACTCCTGAAGAAGGAGTAAAGCCCGATACATCGATCTTCCTTTCCCCTTTTTCATATAAAGCGTGAAACTAAGATATTTTGTACCTCTGTTTTGTTGTTTGCTTGAACTGCATATATATATATATATATATACACACATACACACACATGCATGTATATATATATTAATTGAAGGACGATTTGTTTAGCCTTCATTACGTTTATTGATTGGTGATGCGTGTTTCGCTATTGATCAGCTCAAGGTTCGATCTGTATTGATCTGGCCTGACTCTGGAATCAAAAGCTCATTGGATCTCTGTGTGCAAGCAGGGAAAAGCAGACATAAAATGATGATGATGATGATATATATATATTTCATTTCTGAATTTGTTTAGCAAGATTCTTTATCTGAAAACGTGTGTTGAAACCGATATTGTTAATTTATTATATATATATATATATATATATATATATATATACGATATTAAACAAATGGAAACTATATTTATAAATGATATCCCTGAAATATGTATAATGAAATAAATATGGTTTTATAAATATAGTTTCCATTTATTAATATCGTATATAAACATATGTATATATATAATAAATTGGAGTGAAAGCAACTGGTGCGTGTGTTTCTTATTGGCAACATGACCCTCCCAAAGTATAACAATATATATATATATATATACGATATTAAACAAATGGAAACTATATTTATAAAACCATATTTATTTCATTATACATATTTCAGGGATACCATTTATAAATATAGTTTCCATTTGTTTAATATCGTATATCTACTCCAAAAACTTGTTGAGTGCTTTATATCAGTTATAAAATATTTACTTGTTGTAACCCAACAATTTTAAATAAAACTTTTGCATATATATATATATATATATATATATATATATATATATATATATTGTTATACTTTGGGAGGGTCATGTTGCCAATAAGAAACACACGCACCAGTTGCTTTCACTCCAATTTAATATATATATATATATATATATATGGAAAGTTATATTTAAATTGTTGGGTTACAACTAGTAAATATTTATAACTGATATAAACTGTCTATATTGTATTTTGTCTGAAGAAGGCATAACATATTGTTAATATGATATCCCTGAAATATATATAATGAAATAAATATGGTTTTATAAATATAGTTTCCATTTATTTAATATCGTATATATATATATATATATGGAGGCACATGGCTTAGTGGTTAGAGCATTGGCCTTGCAATCGAAAGGTTGTGAGTTCAACTCTCAGACCGGGTGATGTGTTGTTTCCTTGAGCAAGACACTTTATTTCACATTGCTCCAGTTTACTCAGCTGTAGAAATGAGATGATAGGGACTGGGGTCCCTATCATTCCACTGCAAAGTGGATAATTATTTCATTTACCAGTGGTTTCTTGAAAGCAAACAAAATTTGCTTTCAGTCATCAGAATGAAGAAAATCCTGGTGTATTTATTTGAAAAACAAAAATATAATCTATATATAAACTACTATTAAGCTCTGTAAATTACATAGAGCACTCTTTTTTCCTGGACTGTTCCAACGGAATTACTTCAATCATACACATATATATATCATCATCATCATCATCATTTCATTTTACGTCCGCTTTTCCCTGCTTGCAAGGGTGGGACGGGAACTGATTCTGGCTTGATTTCTACAGCTGGATGCCCTTCCTAACACCAACCTCATTTACAGTGAGTGCTGGGTGCTTTTTTGCCGTGGCAACTCCACGACCACTTTACAGTGGAATGATAGGGACCCCAGTCCCTATCATCTCATTTCTACAGCTGAGTAAACTGGAGCAATGTGAAATAAAGTGTCTTGCTCAAGGAAACAACACATCACCCGGTCTGAGAGTTGAACTCACAACCTTTCGATTGCAAGGCCAATGCTCTAACCACTAAGCCATATGCCTCCATATATATATATATATATATATATATATATATATATATATATATATATATATATATATATATATATATATATATATATATATATATATATATATATATATATATACTTGCCTATGTACAAAGCGAAACCTACAGTCAGTAGGCACCTCTTAACCAAATATACACCTCAACCCACTACTCCAACTCCCCCATCTACACCACCCCTTTTGATGTAAAGTTATGTTGGTGCCACAACATCCAGTCCTAAATAAATGAGGTCGTGTAGGTGTCACGACAATAAAACACACAGTCCACGCTGTAATGTGGCCGTGTAGGTAACACGGTAAAGACGTCCCAGTCCCACACTGTAATGTGGCCTTGTAGGTAACACGGTAAAAACCTCCCAGTCCACACTGTAATGTGGCCGTGTAGGTAACACGGTAAAAACACACAGTCCACGCTGTAATGTGGCCGTGTAGGTAACACGGTAAAAACACACAGTCCACACTGTAATGTGGCCGTGTAGGTAACACGGTAAAAACACACAGTCCACGCTGTAATGTGGCCGTGTAGGTAACACGGTAAAAACACACAGTCCACGCTGTAATGTGGCCGTGTAGGTAACACGGTAAAGACGTCCCAGTCCCACACTGTAATGTGGCCTTGTAGGTAACACGGTAAAAACCTCCCAGTCCACACTGTAATGTGGCCGTGTAGGTAACACGGTAAAAACACACAGTCCACGCTGTAATGTGGCCGTGTAGGTAACACGGTAAAAACACACAGTCCACGCTGTAATGTGGCCGTGTAGGCAACACAGTAAAAACCTCCCAGTCCACACTGTAATGTGGCCTTGTAGGTAACACGGTAAAAACCTCCCAGTCCACACTGTAATGTGGCCGTGTAGGCAACACAGTAAAAACCTCCCAGTCCACACTGTAATGTGGCCTTGTAGGTAACACGGTAAAAACCTCCCAGTCCACACTGTAAACGTGGTTGGTGTTAGGAAGGGCATCCAGCCGTAGAAAACCCGCCAGACAGTGCTGAGCAAGACAACCAATCTTGCCTCAAGTGGGAAAACTCCCGTCCAAACCCATGCAAGCGTGGAAGATGGACGTTAAATGATGATGATGATATACTCACATATACATACATATGAGATTCCATCATATATATATATATATATATATATATACATATATATACACACACATATACATACATAACTGCACATACATACATACAAGATTCCATATATATATATATATATACACACACACATATATATATACACATAACTGCACATACATACATACGAGATTCCATATATATATATATACACACACATATATACACATACCTGCACATACATACATACGAGAGTCCATATATATATATATATATACACACACACACATATATACACATACCTGCACACGAGAGCCCATATATATATATATATATATACACACACATATATACACATACCTGCACATACATACATACGAGAGTCCATATATATATATATATATATATAATATGATATGTTGATTTAAAACTGCACTATCAACAAGTGTTTTTTAGCCTTCATATCATGTTCTCCTGTTTTATCTGATGAAAACACAAATATTATTGCATGATGATGTTTGTTTTTGAAATGCGCATAATAAAATATATGGAACTCCTTTAACCATCTTTTGATCTTATATTATGCATACTCCAGTCCCACAAACTGTAGAGTGCTTCTTATCCGATATCTGCATTGCTTTATTGTACTACAATAAAACTCACCTCCTACATATATATATATATATGTATATATATATATATATATATATATATATATATATACGTAGGTCCCGGGTTGAGTCGGGGATAACCACAGTAAGTAAGGTACTCAATACATGGCAGAGTAATAATTTTTTATTTTATAGAAGGAGCTTCTACAGGACTAGTACTGTTTCATTCAGATGAAATCTTCAGGAAGCTCGTATATATGTGTATATATGTGTGTGTGTGTGTGTGTATATATATATATATATACACACACACACATATATACACATACCTGCACACGAGAGTCCATATATATATATATATATATACACATATACATACATACGAGAGTCTATATATATATATATATATATACACACATATACACACACATACATACAAACATGGATGATGTCTAAAATCTAATATCATACAAATGTCAGACAGCTTTGATGATGTTTATCTCTCTCTCTCTTCCTTCGGCCCTTTCTCTCCTCCTTCCAGCAGCATCCATTACATCGGGGATGTTTCTCCGAACCAGAGGAGAGAGGGGCTGATTTAAAGGGTGTTTATATCTGTAGGGTTTTGCTGTGCCTTTTATTATTTTAGGGGCTGTTTGAGAGGTTGTCTGTAGCTGTGGAGTTTTGGTCTGCTTTTTATTGTTTTTTAGGGGCTGTTTGAGAGAGTGTTTATATCTGTGGGGTTTTGCTGTGCCTTTTATTATTTTAGGGGCTGTTTGAGAGGGTGTCTGTAGCTGTGGAGTTTTGGTCTGCCTTTTATTGTTTTTTAGGGGCTGTTTGAGAGAGTGTTTATATCTGTGGGGTTTTGCTGTGCCTTTTATTATTTTAGGGGCTGTTTGAGAGGGTGTCTGTAGCTGTGGAGTTTTGGTCTGCCTTTTATTGTTTTTTAGGGGCTGTTTGAGAGAGTGTTTATATCTGTGGGGTTTTGCTGTGCCTTTTATTATTTTAGGGGCCGATTAAGAGGGTGTCTGTAGCTGTGGAGTTTTGCTGTACCTTTCATGGTTTTAGGGGCTGTTTGAGAGAGAGGGTGTTTATATCTGTGGAGTTTTGCTGTGCCTTTATTTTAGGGGCTGTTTGAGAGAGAGGTTGTCTGTAAATGTGGAGGTTTGGTTTGCCTTTCATTATTTTAGGGGGTTTATTAAGAGAGAGGTTGTCTGTAGCTGTGCCTTTCATTGTTTTAGGGGTTTATTGAGAGGGTGTTTGTAACATTGGATCTTTGCTGTGCCTTTCATACTTTTAGGGGCTGATTAAGAGAGTGTCTGTAACTGTGGATCTTTGTTGTACCTTTCCTTATTTTAGGGGCTGTTTGAGAGAGAGAGGTTGCCTGTACCTGTGGAAGTTTTGCCGTGCCTTTCATTATTTTAGGGGCTGATTAAGAGGTTGTCTGTAACTGGGAGGTTTGGTTTGCCTTTCATTGTTTTAAGGGGTTTATTGAGAGAGTGTCTGAAAGTGTGGGGTTTAGCTGTGCCTTTCATTGTTTTAGGGCCGTGGATTAGCGCAGTATTGGTAGAGGGTCGGACGCCATGCTTTGCAGCATAGAGTTACGGCCCTTTACGGTCTGAGTTCAAATCCCACCGAGGTTAACTTTGCCTTTCATCTTTACAGGGTCGATAAAATAAAGTACCAGTAATGCACTGGGGTAATTGCTGGCCTTGTGCCAAAGTCAGACATGATTATTTTAGGGGGTTTATAAAGAAAGTACACACACACATATATATATATATAGACACATATATATATAGACACACATATATATATATAGACATATATATATATATATAGACACACATATATATAGACACATATATATATAGACATATATATATATATATAGACACACATATATATATATATACACACATATATAGACACATATATATATATAGACACACATATATATATATATATATATATATAGACACATATATATATATATATATACACACATATATATATATATAGACATATATATATATAGACACATATACATAAATATAGACACACATATATATATAGACATATATATATATATATATATAGACACACATATATATATAGACATATATATATATATACACACATATATAGACACACATATATATATATAGACACATATATATATAGACACATATATATAGACACCCATATATATAGACACATATATATATAGACACATATATATATATATATACACACATATATATATAGACACATATATATATATATATATACACACATATATATATAGACACATATATATATATATATATACACACATATATATATATACACATGCAATTATATTTATACGTGATGGCTGTAAACTCTGCTAAGAGCATTGCAATCACTTGTCAGATTATAGAGTTTGGTGCTCTTTTAGGCTACGGCCAGCCACACAAACCTGTAACAGATCCTGAACAAGCTATGCCTGAGCTTTGAGGGTTTTTTAAATCGGTAAAGGTCTTTCACTCGACCAATCCCACTCCCTGAGCATCTAAAACATTACCCGGAAATGAGAACTGGTCAACATCACCGGATGCTGCCCAAGCCGCAGGTTTTTTTTCAGAGTTTCCCCTCTCCTAGAAAGGTGCTGTGACAACAACTGGGGGCCTTTCACTTCCCAGGTAAAAAACAAAACAAAAACAAAGTACTATTTGGATGGCTGTTGAATCTGCCGAGTGCCTCCACCCTTTGCCAGCAGGGTGTCCAAATATCACC
>OZ024766.1:7322362-7324862 GCA_964016885.1 Eledone cirrhosa
ACAAGTACATACACACACATATATACATACACATATATATACACACACACATACACACATGTGTGTATATGTATATATAAATATATATATATACATGTATGTATTTATTTGAATATATATATATATATATACATGCACACACACACACACAAGTACATACACACACATATATACATACACATATATATACACACACACATACACACATATATGTGTATATATGTATATACATACACATACATATACATACATACATACATACATACACACGTATATATATCAACATATCCATACATACACATACACACAAATATGCACATATGTATATATGTGTGTGTATGTACTTGTGTGTGTGTGTGTATGTGCATGTGTGTATATATATATATATATATATATATTTAGATGTATGTATATATATCATCATCATCACCGTTTTATGTCCGTTCTACCTGTGTGAATATATATATGTATGTATATATATGTGAATATATATCATCATCATCATCATCATCGTTTAACGTCCATTTTTCATGCTGGCATGGGTTAGACGGGAGTTGTCCCACTTGAGGCAAGGCTGGTCGGGTGACCGTGTCTCACTCGTATAGGACTGTCTGGCAGGTTTTCTACGGCTGGATGCCCTTCCTAACACCAACCACGTTTACAGTGTGGACTGGGAGGTTTTTACCGTGTTACCTACACAGCCACATTACAGTGTGGACTGGGAGGTTTTTACCGTGTCACCTACACGGCCACATTACAGTGTGGACTGGGAGCCTTTTTACCATGTTACCTACACTACCACATTACAGTGTGGACTGGGAGGTTTTTACCGTGTTACCTACACAGCCACATTACAGTGTGGACTGGGAGCTTTTTACCGTGTTACCTACACTACCACATTACAGTGTGGACTGGGAGGTTTTTACCGTGTTACCTACACTACCACATTACAGTGTGGACTGGGAGGTTTTTACCGTGTTACCTACACGGCCACATTACAGTGTGGACTGGGAGCTTTTTACTGTGTTACCTACACGGCCACATTACAGTGTGGACTGGGAGCCTTTTTACCGTGTTACCTACACGGCCACATTACAGTGTGGACTGGGAGCTTTTTACCGTGTTACCTACACAACCACTTTACAGTGTGGACTGTGAACTTTTTACTGTGTTACCTACACAGCCACATTACAGTGTGGACTGGGAGCCTTTTTACCGTGTTACCTACACGGCCACATTACAGTGTGGACTGGGAGCTTTTTACCGTGTTACCTACACTACCACATTACAGTGTGGACTGGGAGCTTTTTACTGTGTTACCTACACGGCCACATTACAGTGTGGACTGGGAGCTTTTTACCGTGTTACCTACACAACCACTTTACAGTGTGGACTGGGAGCTTTTTACCGTGTTACCTACACGGCCACATTACAGTGTGGACTGGGAGCCTTTTTACCGTGTTACCTACACGGCCACATTACAGTGTGGACTGGGAGCCTTTTTACCGTGTTACCTACACGGCCACATTACAGTGTGGACTGGGAGCTTTTTACCGTGTTACCTACACAACCACATTACAGCGTGGACTGGGAGCTTTTTACCGTGTTACCTACACAACCACATTACAGTGTGGACTGGGAGCTTTTTACCGTGTTACCTACACAGCCACATTACAGCGTGGACTGGGAGCTTTTTACCGTGTTACCTACACAACCACATTACAGCGTGGACTGGGAGCCTTTTTACCGTGTTACCTACACGGCCACATTACAGTGTGGACTGGGAGCTTTTTACCGTGTTACCTACACAACCACATTACAGCGTGGACTGGGAGCTTTTTACCGTGTTACCTACACAACCACATTACAGTGTGGACTGGGAGCTTTTTACCGTGTTACCTACACAGCCACATTACAGTGTGGACTGGGAGCTTTTTACCGTGTTACCTACACGGCCACATTACAGTGTGGACTGGGAGCCTTTTTACCGTGTTACCTACACGGCCACATTACAGTGTGGACTGGGAGCCTTTTTACCGTGTTACCTACACGGCCACATTACAGTGTGGACTGGGAGCTTTTTACCGTGTTACCTACACAACCACATTACAGCGTGGACTGGGAGCTTTTTACCGTGTTACCTACACAACCACATTACAGTGTGGACTGGGAGCTTTTTACCGTGTTACCTACACAGCCACATTACAGCGTGGACTGGGAGCTTTTTACCGTGTTACCTACACAACCACATTACAGCGTGGACTGGGAGCCTTTTTACCGTGTTACCTACACGGCCACATTACAGTGTGGACTGGGAGCTTTTTACCGTGTTACCTACACAACCACATTACAGCGTGGACTGGGAGCTTTTTACCGTGTTACCTACACAACCACATTACAGTGTGGACTGGGAGCTTTTTACCGTGTTACCTACACAGCCACATTACAGTGTGGACTGGGAGGTTTTTACCGTGTTACCTACACGGCCACATTACAGCAT
>OZ024766.1:7342362-7349862 GCA_964016885.1 Eledone cirrhosa
CATAGTGCTGGGCCCATGGTACCATGTGACGACAAGTGCAGAGAGATCTACAGATATAAAGCAATGCCTGTGCTGTGAAGCTTTTATAGTGAGCAAAGGCACTGCACAAAGCCAGTCCCACTCTCTTAACCAAGATGATATTTACCAAAAAGAAGAACAAGTCAACATCATTGGATACCATCAGGGTTGCAAGTGTTATATCAGAGTTTTCCTTCTCATAGAATTCTGCCTTGACAAAGGCTAAGGGGTCATCTCTCCCGGTGATTTTGGATGGCCATTGACTCTTAAGAGCTCCTTTGCCCTTTGACAAGTTTTGTTTTTAGTCCTGCAGGATGTCCAAAGTCACCCTCCTCACCAAGAAACCTTGGTGGGGTTGCCAGTTTAGTCGCCAACGACCCGACCATGAGACAGGTTGTACTGGGATACATGTTACCAGTAGCACCATATATATATACATATATACACACACACACAACTGAGGGGCCCTCAAAACCATTTGTTTGGCCAGCTTTCTACGACTAGATGCCATTCTTAACACCAACCACTTTACAGAGTGCTTTCATTATGTTGCTCATGAATATCTTTTTTTCTTTATACTTGGGGAGGGTCATATTGTTGTAATATTGCCAGAAATAATAACAGAACACACTCACTGTTTGGTTGGTTTTTACTTCTGTATCTTTTATATCTCCATAATTAATTTATTTGGCAATCAATGTTTATATATATATATATATATATTGTTATACTTGGGGAGGGTCATATTGTTGTAATATTGCCAGAAATAATAACAGAACACACTCACTGTTTGGTTGGTTTTCACTTCTGTATCTTTTATATCTCCATAGTTAATTTATTTGGCAATCAATGTTTATCATTGATTGACCAACGGTTAAAGATACAGATATAAATATATATATATAGTCTATCAAAGTTCTTTCGTTGCACATCTGTGACATCATCAGTGGTACTATTATGTTTCCTCGCGTTGTATTGTATTTCTACCAACCAAACAGTGAGTGTGTTCTGTTATTATTTCTGGCAATATTACAACAATATGACCCTCCCCAAGTATAACAATATATATATATATATATATAATAATGATAATAAATTTGAAGACAAAAATCCAAAGAGGGCTAAAGCAGCGATTCTTTGATTAAACTTTAATCTGTTATTTTAATAAATATATATATATATAGTAATAATAATAAATTTGAAGACAAATCCAAAGAGGGCTCGATAAGGATAAATATATATCAAATATATAAGAACCGTAGAGCAAATATTTATTAAAATAACAGATTAAAGTTTAAACAAAGAATCGCTGCTTTCACCCTTAACGGGATCTTCTGAAACAGAATTTTCAGAAGATCCTGTTAAGGGTGAAAGCAGCGATTCTTTGCTTAAACTTTAATCTGTTATTTTAATATATAACAATATATATATATATATATATATATATATATATATAAACATTGATTGCCAAATAAATTAACTATGGAGATATAAAAGATACAGAAGCGAAAACCAAGCAAACAGTGAGTGTGTTCTGTTATTATTTCTGGTAATATTACAACAATATGACCCTCCCAAAGTATAACAATATTTAAGAGAGTATTGAAGTTTGCTTGAAGCATTGTGGAATAATAAGGTAAATTTCTTTAAGTCGTTTGGAAGCCTCGACAATGCAAATGGGTGAATCTCCGGGTATCAAGATCCGGTGGTGGAGAGAGAGATGTAAGTGGGTGTACATTGAGATGCGTGGCGTGTATAAGACGTGTAGAGGAATGAAGGAAAGAGCATAAAGGATAAAATAAAAATAACAACACGAGAGAGAGCTACCTTGGGAGAGATTTAATTGTCCCTATATATTTCGGATTCACATCCATCAACTTTTTTTCTTTATTTACTGTTTTATTCTTTTAACTGTTTCAGCCATACAGCTGAGGCCATGCAGGGGCATTGCCCGCCCTTAGATATATATATTTTAAAATATTTTTTTAATCTATTTTCTCCGATAGACGGACAAATTACGCATACAACGAGACTACGAAGATAAAGTTGAGAAAATCACGTCTCGCTATGAGGAGAGAATCACAGAACTCCACAGTGTTATTGCTGAACTACGAAAGAAGATTGATAGGCATAATATAAATATTATCAGGTACTGCTACATCACGGTTGTTGGTTATGGTACTGTTGGTGTTGGTGTTGTTGGTTATGGTACAGTTGTTGTTGTTACTGTTGTTGTTGTTGTTGGTTATGGTACAGTTGTTGTTGTTACTGTTGTTGTTGTTGTTGTTAGTGTTGGTGTTGTTGTTGGTTATGGTACAGTTGTTGTTGTTACTGTTGTTGTTGGTTATGGTACTGTTGGTGTTGTTGTTGTTGTTGTTACTGTTGGTGTTGTTGTTGTTACTGTTGGTGTTGGTGGTTATGGTACTGTTGTTGTTACTGTTGTTGTTGTTGTTGGTTATGGTACTGTTGGTGTTGTTGGTTATGGTACTGTTGTTGTTGTTGGTGTTGTTGGTTATGGTACTGTTGTTGTTGTTGCTGTTGTTGTTGTTGTTGGTTATGGTACTGTTGGTGTTGTTGTTGTTGGTTATGGTACTGTTGGTGTTGGTGTTGTTGTTGTTGTTGTTATACCCTAACACCAATTTAATAATAAGAATATTAATAACATTAATAAAATTATTTTAAAGACACAGACAGTGTCTTTCATTAGAAATATGTTAACGAAAGAATTAATTAAACACAAAACTTGAAAACTAATTAAATATTCTGTCTGCTAAGAATTAAATTTATTGATTAATTAATTCATAAATTTAATTATTTAATTAATTAGAGAAGAAGATGAATTTGAAGATGAGTCAGATGCTGGGCAGAGTGTCAAAAGCAATGATGACCTCGGCAGTGCTAACGATGTCGTTAGCCTTAACGAGAATAACGCTAATGAATCACTCGCTGCAAGTATTGGTAAGTAGTCATACATATATATACATATATATATATATATATACATATATATATATATATATATATATATATATATATATATATATATATATATATGTATATATATATTTATATACAGTTATATACATATATACACACACATATACATATATACACACATATATACATATATATACACACATATATACATATATATACACACATATAAACATACATATATACATATATATATATATATATGTATATATATATATATATATATATATATATGTATATATATATATTTATATATATATATACAGTTATATACATATATACACACATATATACATATATACACACACATATATACATATATATATATATATATAGGGACCAGTAAGACCCCGACAGCTGAGCTCAAGCCGTTTCGACGGCTACGGCTTGAGCTCAGCTGTCGGGGTCTTACTGGTCCCTATTACCCACTCTACTACCTCAAGTATTGAGTACTTTGGTGCGTTATGGTCCACCTGGTTCCTTACCACATTTCCTTCGTTATATATATATATATATATACACACACACATATATACATATATACACAAATATACGTATATATACCCACATATATACATATATACACATACATATACACACATATATATATATATATAGATGGTGGCTGCCAACTCGTTTTCGAGTACGGCCACTACTTTATGTCCATGTAGGAGAACCCCTACCGATGCGCTGAACGAGTGTGACTGTTTAGTCCAGCCAGCGACTTGAAAACTCTGGTACAAACACTACACTTGTGACAATTATTGACACATAGTGCTGGGCCCATGGTACCATGTGATGACAAGTGCAGAGAGATCTACAGATATAAAGCAATGCCTGTGCCGTGAAGCTTTTATATATATATCATCATCATCATCATTTTACGTGCGCTTTTCCCTGTTTGCAAGGGTCCTATTCAGCACAGCATCTCTCCACTTGTCACGGTCGCATATATATATATATATATATACATATACACACATATATACATACGTAAATATATATACACACATATACATACGTACATACATATATATACACACACATACATATGTACATATATATATATATACACACACAAAAAGCACCCAGTACACTCTGTAGGTTGTTTATTTATTGTCAAAGCATTCTATGACCTCCTCAGTGACGGATTTATTTTTTTTGTGTCTGTCCTTTGTTCCGTCCTACACCATCTTGTAGGATTTATTTTTATTTTGTGTCTCTCCTTTGTTCCGTCCTACACCATCTTGTAGGATTTATTTTTTTTGTGTCTCTCCTTTCTTCCGTCCTACACCATCTTGTAGGATTTATTTTTATTTTGTGTCTGTCCTTTGTTCCGTCCTACACCATCTTGTAGGATTTATTTTTTTTGTGTCTCTCCTTTCTTCTGTTCTACACCATCTTGTAGGATTTATTTTTTTTGTGTCTCTCCTTTCTTTTGTCCTACACCATCTTATAGGATTTATTTTTATTTTGTGTCTCTCCTTTGTTCCGTCCTACACCATCTTGTAGGATTTATTTTTATTTTGTATCTCTCCTTTCTTCTGTCCTACACCATCTTGTAGGATTTATTTTTTTGTGCCTCTCCTTTGTTCCGTCCTACGCCATCTTGTATTTGTGTGTTGTTTGCTGTGTATATTTTTTTTATTTTTTTTATAATGTTTTTTTATTTTGCTTTATTCGTTTATCCAGCGGCGGACATTGGACCTGAAATAAACGCAGACTACACACATGGCTTGGTACATGGGCTGACGTCGCTCAACCGGAAAAACCTCACTGCTGTGTCACGCTTGGCTGCAGCCGCCGCCGCTACGGACTCGGCTGGGGACAGCGACAGCGCTGGCGGTGGTAGCGGCGGGGGTGGTGCCGGTCGTGGTCTGCGGAGCATCCGATGTAATCGACGGAGAAACGTCGCGGCCGTTGCCAACGCCAACGACGACAGGGATTGCGATAATGAGAACAATGAAAACGATGACGGAGGAGGTGTTGATGATGATGATGATGACAACCGTCGACGGGACAGGCGACATCACCGCGGAGGAGTTCGTCGCCGTCGACGACGCGACAACGATGGCGGTGACTATGACGACGGCGACGACTACGAAGAAGAGGAAGATGACGATGATGACGATGATGATGATGATGAAGATGACGTTATGCTGGAAGACAAGAACAACGTGAAGCTGGCAAAAAGCCGTAGCATGGCCCCGAACATGGATAGCTTTGAAGATAATGTAATACAGGTAATGTGTATATATAACATCCATTATTATTATTATTATTATTATTATTATTATCATTATTATTAAAATAGGGCGGTGGATTGGCAGTATCGGTAGAGGGTCGGACGCCATGCTTTGACGCATGGAGTTACGGCCCTTTACGGTCTGAGTTCAAATCCCGCCGAGGTTAACTTTGCCCTTCATCCTTACAGGGGTCGATAAAATAAAAGTACCAGTAATGCACTGGGGTAATTGCTGGCCTTGTGCCAAAAGTAGAAACAATTATTATTTTTATTATTATTATTATTATTCAGCATTTTGTTGAAAGATGGGTGAGAGAAGCAAGTATGGCCCGAGTGAATGGGCCTACTCTGAGTATGTGTCTTTAAATTAAAGGTGGAAAACTGGGAGAGGGCACTTGCCCTGGTGGTCAGGATCACTGTGGTCTTTTAATGGGCTTTCTCCACAAATGTCCCTCGGAAGTTTCCCCCCTATTGGGGAATTTTTCTTTGTTATTTTATTACATCCTCTGTTTTTTTACACGCAGAAATGCCCATTTGTACCACCCTGTATTGTCCTGTACTGTCCTTAATGTCTACTTTATGTAAACCCTTGTGGTTAATAAAGAAAGCAGTACACGCAGAAATGCCCATTTGTACCGCCCTGTACTGTCCTGTACTGTCCTTAATGTCTACTTTATGTAAACCCTTGTGGTTAATAAAGAAAGCATTACACGCAGAAATGCCCATTTGTACCGCCCTGTATTGTCCTGTACTGTCCTTAATGTCTACTTTATGTAAACCCTTGTGGTTAATAAAGAAAGCATTACACGCAGAAATGCCCATTTGTACCGCCCTGTACTGTCCTGTACTGTCCTTAATGTCTACTTTATGTAAACCCTTGTGGTTAATAAAGAAAGCATTACACGCAGAAATGCCCATTTGTACCGTCCTGTATTGTCCTGTACTGTCCTTAATGTCTACTTTATGTAAACCCTTGTGGTTAATAAAGAAAGCATTACACGCAGAAATGCCCATTTGTACCGCCCTGTACTGTCCTGTACTGTCCTTAATGTCTACTTTATGTAAACCCTTGTGGTTAATGAAGAAAACATTATTATTATTATTATTATTATTATTATTATTATTATTATTATTATCTTCTACAGATGTGTAAGAGAGTGAAGGAGTTTAGCTTTGACTCGGCGAAGAACGTAAGTCGCAAGTTGAAGCCGACCTTCCACCCACCTCCCCCTCCGCCCTCCAACGACCTCCCACCGCCTCCTCCGCCGCCCTCCAACGACCTCCAGGATGAACTCACCAACCTCCGTCGCCACAACTCCTCCCTCACCGAGCAGGTCGGGCGACAGGAGGTGGAACTCAACAACATGAAGGTCCACATGTGTACGATGAGGGACGACAGAGACAGGTTTAAGAAGAAGGTAAGCCGCGATGTCAGTTGTTGGGGTTTCGGTTGGAGCGAGGCCCACCCATGACTGGACTGACACCTGGGTATTTAGCACTGGGCCACCCCGGAGCCAGTGCCTGGTTGTTTAACACCCTGGGGAAACTTTATAATGAGTACCAGAGTATATAGCACTCTAAGAAAGTCCTACAATATATACCTGGGTATTTAGTGCTCTACAATGTGTACCTGGGTATTTAGCACCCTAGACTAGCTCTACAATGTGTACCTGGGTATTTAACACTCTAGACTAGCTCTACAATGTGTACCTGGGTATTTAACACCCTAGGTTAGCTCTACAATATATACCTGGGTATTTAACACCCTAGGCTAGCTCTACAATGTGTACCTGGGTATTTAACACCCTAGGTTAGCTCTATAATATGTACCTGGGTATTTAACACCCTAGGCTAGCTCTATAATATGTACCTGGGTATTTAACACCCTAGGTTAGCTCTACAATGTGTACCTGGGTATTTAACACCCTAGGTTAGCTCTACAATATGTACCTGGGTATTTAACACCCTAGGCTAGCTCTACAATGTGTACCTGGGTATTTAACACCCTAGGTTAGCTCTATAATATGTACCTGGGTATTTAACACCCTAGGCTAGCTCTACAATGTGTACCTGGGTATTTAGTGCCCTAGACTACCCAGGAGGTTTTGTTTCATAGAACCAGAGCTGATTTGGTAACTAAAGGGTTAGATAGGAATCCTTTAAAATAGCTTGTCTGATTCCATAGACCCAAGGGCCGTTTTTGACTGGGTTTGGTACTTAAAGGGTAAAATAGGAACCCTATA
>OZ024766.1:7354862-7362362 GCA_964016885.1 Eledone cirrhosa
TTATGTAAGAACCTTTGTTAAGTTACTTTCCAAACATCCCTGGTTCTATAAAGTGTTTATATTTATCTAAAAACCTTCCATCATAGTTTTATGTAAGAACCTTTGTTAAGTTACTTTCCAAACATCCCTGGTTCTATAAAGTGTTTATATTTATCTAAAAACCTTCCATCAGAGTTTTATGTAAGAACCTTTGTTAAGTTACTTTCCAAACATCCCTGGTTCTATAAAGTGTTTATATTTATCTAAAAACCTTCCATCATAGTTTTATGTAAGAACCTTTGTTAAGTTACTTTCCAAACACCCCTGGTTCTATGATACAAAACTGTCTGATTTAAAGTATTTACGTAAGAACCTTTGTTAAGTTATGTTCCAAACACCAACAGTGTCTTTCATTAGAAAAATGGTAACGAAAGGGTTAAAGTGTTTATATTTATCTAAAAAAAAAAACCTTCCATCATAATTCTATGTAAGAACCTTTGTTTAGTTACATTCCAAACACCGCCAACACTGTGTCCATCTTCTGTTGCAGCAACTGCCGAACGCCAAAGTTGCAGAGCACTTGGTGCAGAGTCTCCAGGAGTGTTCCAGCATGCAGGAAATTGTGCAGACAGTTTACAAATGCGGGAACGAGATTTCCGAAAACAAAATCCGAGAGTTTGAGATTGAATTTGAAAGGTTGACCAGCAAGATTGACCACTGGAAATCACAGTGCAGTCTCCTGGCTTTGAACCTGGAGGAGAGCAAAACCCTCACCGACAGACTCAGCGTGCTTATCGGCAAATATGAGTCGAACAACACAGCGCTTCAGTTAGCTATAAACTATTCTGACCAAGCCATCGAGGCCTGCGAAGTGCTGTGCGCCGTCGTGGAGAGTGAGCAGGGTTTTAGTTTGGCAAACTTTCACACCAGTAACCTCAGTGGGTTTGGTAAGTTGTTGTTGTTGTTGTTACTGTTGTTGTTACTGTTGCTGCTGTTGTTGTTGTTGTTACTGTTGCTGCTGTTGTTGTTGTTACTGTTGCTGTTGTTGTTGTTGTTGTTACTGCTGCTGCTGTTGTTACTGTTGCTGTTGTTGTTGTTGTTGTTACTGCTGCTGCTGTTGTTACTGTTGCTGCTGTTGTTGTTGTTGTTGTTACTGCTGCTGTTGTTGTTACTGTTGCTGCTGTTGTTGTTGTTGTTACTGCTGCTGCTGTTGTTGTTGTTACTGCTGCTGTTGTTGTTACTGTTGCTGTTGTTGTTGTTGTTGTTACTGCTGCTGCTGTTGTTGTTGTTACTGCTGTTGTTGTTGTTGTTACTGCTGCTGTTGTTGTTGTTACTGCTGCTGCTGTTGTTGTTATATCATCATCATCATCATCATTTCATTTTACGTCCACTTTTCCCTGCTTGCAAGGGTGGGGACAGGAACTGATTCTGGCTTGATTTCTACAGCTGGATGCCCTTCCTAACACCAACCTCATTTACAGGGAGTGCTGGGTGCTTTTTTGCCGTGGCACCTGCACGACCACTTTACAGTGAGTGCTGGGTGCTTTTTTGCAGTGGAATGATAGGGACCCCAGTCCCTATCATCTCATTTCTACAGCTGAGTAAACTGGAGCAATGTGAAATAAAGTGTCTTGCTCAAGGAAACAACACATCACCCGCTCTGAGAATTGAACTCACAACCTTTCAATTGCAAGGCCAATGCTCTAACCACTAAGCCATGTGCCTCCATTATATATATAGATGTGTGTATACGTGTATATATGTATATGTATATATATATATATATATATATATATACATACATATATATATGCGTGTATATATATATGTGCATATGTGTATATATATATATGTGCATATATATATATATGTACATATGTATATATACATGCATATATATGTACATATATATGCATGTATATATATATATATATGTGCATATGTATATATATATATATATGTACATATGTATATATACATATATATATGTGTGTGTGTATATATATGTATATATATGTATGTAATATATATGCATGTATATGTATGTGTGTGTATATATATGTGTATATATTATGAAAATAAAACAAAGAAGCCTTCAATACATCAAAAGTCTTTATTAGCCAACAATGTTTCGTCCTATTAAGGACTCATCAGGGCAATTAAAACTTCAACACGCTCCAGTATTTTAATCCTTATATGTGTATATATATATATGTGTGTATACATATGTATATATATATATATATGTATATATGTGGCCGGTGCTCTGGTGCAATAAGTAGCAGCAAGTGCCCACAAAATACTAGCTCCTTCAACTGCGCAGAGGGTTCTATAGAAATAGTGGACAGCTTCCGTTACCTGGGTGACAAAATCAGCAGTGGGGGAGGGTGCTCTGAAAGTACAGTAGCTAGAGTCAGAACTGGATGGAAAAAGTTCAGAGAGCTTATACCACTATTAGCCGCTAGAGGGTTCTCCCTAAAAATGAAAGGCAGGTTATACGATGCCTGCATACGAACAGCAATGTTGCATGGCAGTGAGACCTGGGCATTGTGTGCAGAGGATATACGCAGACTAGAGAGGAACGAAGCTTGCATGCTCCGCTGGATGTGCAATAGTAATATACGTGAACGGCAAAGCATAAACGAACTAAGGAAAAAATTAGAAATAAGAGGGATCAGATGTTGTTTACTCGAGAGAAGGCTACGTTGGTATGGACACGTGATGCGCATGAAAGACGACAGCTGTATAACAAAGTGCAGGGCAATAAAGATAGACGGTAGCCACGGAGTAGGCAGACCCAGAAAAACATGGGACGAGCTGATAAATTCCGACCTCACACACTTACACCTCTCCAAGACAATGTCACTGGACCGAGATCTTTGGCGGTACTCAGTAACAGAGAAGACCCGCCTTACCTAAATACAAAGTAAAACCTACTACAGTCAGTAGGCATCTCTATCAGAACCCCCCCCCCCCCCCCCCAGTCCCACCACCTCCACCCCATCCACACCGCCCCTTTCAATGTACAGTTATGTTGGTCCCACAACATCTAGGCCGAAACAAATGAGATTGTGTAGGTGTCACGACAAAAAACACACAGTCCACGCTGTAATGTGGCCGTGAAGGCAACACGGTAAAAACCTCCCAGCCCCACACTGTAAACGTGGTTGGTGTTAGGAAGGGCATCCAGCTGTAGAAAACCCGCCAGACAGTCCTATGCGAGCAAGACAACCACTCTTGCCTCAAGTGGGAAAACCCCCGTCCAAACCCATGCAAGCGTGGAACACGGACGCTAAACCTGATGATGATGATGATGATGATATATATATATATATATATATGTATATATATATATGTATATATATATATATATATATATATATATATGTATATATATGTATATATATATATATATATATATATATGTATATATATATATATATATATATATATATATATATATATATATATATATATATATCCTCTCTCTCCCCTATTTTCACAGCTGGTGACCCAGCAGCTGAGAAGGACCAAGAGCACGCAGCACAACTGCTACAGAAAGCCTACCAGGCCCGACAGACTGCAGTGAGTATGGCTAAACAGCTGCTACACAAGCTGGACCGTAGTTGTGGCATTTTCCCGAGGCCCTGGGATGACAGGTCTAACAGTCACTCTGTCAGGTGAATACCACAACTTTAACCCTTTAGCATTTACATTACTCTATATATATACTATTGTATTGTCACAGTAAAGGCTTTACCTCACATAATATCTCACATAACATTTACATTACTCTATATATACTATTGTATTGTCACAGTAAAGGCTTTACCTCACATAATATCTCACATAACATTTACATTACTCTATATATACTATTGTATTTTCACAGTAAAGGCTTTACCTCACATAATATCTCACATAACATTTACATTACTCTATATATACTATTGTATTGTCACAGTAAAGGCTTTACCTCACATAATATCTCACATAACATTTACATTACTCTATATATACTATTGTATTGTCACAGTAAAGGCTTTACCTCACATAATATCTCACATAACATTTACATTACTCTATATATACTATTGTATTGTCACAGTAAAGGCTTTACCTCGCATAATATCTCACATAATATTTACATTACTCTATATATACTATTGTATTGTCACAGTAAAGGCTTTACCTCACATAATACCTCACATAACATTTACATTACTCTATATATACTATTGTATTGTCACAGTAAAGGCTTTACCTCACATAATACCTCACATAACATTTACATTACTCTATATATACTATTGTATTTTCACAGTAAAGGCTTTACCTCACATAATATCTCATAACATTTACATTACTCTATATATACTATTGTATTGTCACAGTAAAGGCTTTACCTCACATAATATCTCACATAACATTTACATTACTCTATATATACTATTGTATTTTCACAGTAAAGGCTTTACCTCACATAATATCTCACATAACATTTACATTACTCTATATATACTATTGTATTGTCACAGTAAAGGCTTTACCTCACATAATATCTCACATAACATTTACATTACTCTATATATACTATTGTATTGTCACAGTAAAGGCTTTACCTCACATAATACCTCACATAACATTTACATTACTCTATATATACTATTATATTTTCACAGTAAAGGCTTTACTTCACATAATATCTCACATAACATTTACATTACTCTATATATACTATTGTATTGTCACAGTAAAGGCTTTACCTCACATAACATTTACATTACTCTATATATACTATTATATTTTCACAGTAAAGCTTTACTTTACATAATATCTCACATAACATTTACATTACTCTATATATACTATTGTATTGTCACAGTAAAGGCTTTACCTCACATAATATCTCACATAACATTTACATTACTCTATATATACTATTATATTTTCACAGTAAAGGCTTTACTTCACATAATATCTCACATAACATTTACATTACTCTATATATACTATTGTATTTTCACAGTAAAGGCTTTACCTCACATAACATTTACATTACTCTATATATACTATTATATTTTCACAGTAAAGGCTTTACCTCACATAATACCTCACATAACATTTACATTACTCTATATATACTATTGTATTGTCACAGTAAAGGCTTTACCTCACATAATATCTCACATAACATTTAAATTACTCTATATATACTATTGTATTGTCACAGTAAAGGCTTTACCTCACATAATATCTCACATAACATTTACATTACTCTATATATACTATTGTATTGTCACAGTAAAGGCTTTACCTCACATAATATCTCACATAACATTTACATTACTCTATATATACTATTGTATTTTCACAGTAAAGGCTTTACCTCACATAATATCTCACATAACATTTACATTACTCTATATATACTATTGTATTGTCACAGTAAAGGCTTTACCTCACATAACATTTACATTACTCTATATATACTATTATATTTTCACAGTAAAGGCTTTACCTCACATAATATCTCACATAACATTTACATTACTCTATATATACTATTGTATTGTCACAGTAAAGGCTTTACCTCACATAATACCTCACGTAACATTTACATTACTCTATATATACTATTGTATTTTCACAGTAAAGGCTTTACCTCACATAATATCTCACATAACATTTACATTACTCTATATATACTATTGTATTTTCACAGTAAAGGCTTTACCTCACATAATATCTCACATAGCATTTACATTACTCTATATATACTATTGTATTTTAACAGTAAAGGCTTTACCTCACATAATATCTCACATAACATTTACATTACTCTATATATACTATTGTATTTTCACAGTAAAGGCTTTACCTCACATAATATCTCACATAACATTTACATTACTCTATATATACTATTGTATTTTCACAGTAAAGGCTTTACCTCACATAATATCTCACATAACATTTACATTACTCTATATATACTATTGTATTTTCACAGTAAAGGCTTTACCTCACATAATATCTCACATAACATTTACATTACTCTATATATACTATTGTATTTTCACAGTAAAGGCTTTACCTCACATAATATCTCACATAACATTTACATTACTCTATATATACTATTGTATTTTCACAGTAAAGGCTTTACCTCACATAATATCTCACATAGCATTTACATTACTCTATATATACTATTGTATTTTCACAGTAAAGGCTTTACCTCACATAATATCTCACATAACATTTACATTACTCTATATATACTATTGTATTTTCACAGTAAAGGCTTTACCTCACATAATATCTCACATAACATTTACATTACTCTATATATACTATTGTATTTTCACAGTAAAGGCTTTACCTCACATAATATCTCACATAGCATTTACATTACTCTATATATACTATTGTATTTTCACAGTAAAGGCTTTACCTCACATAATATCTCACATAGCATTTACATTACTCTATATATACTATTGTATTTTCACAGTAAAGGCTTTACCTCACATAATATCTCACATAACATTTACATTACTCTATATATACTATTGTATTTTCACAGTAAAGGCTTTACCTCACATAATATCTCACATAACATTTACATTACTCTATATATACTATTGTATTTTCACAGTAAAGGCTTTACCTCACATAATATCTCACATAACATTTACATTACTCTATATATACTATTGTATTTTCACAGTAAAGGCTTTACCTCACATAATATCTCACATAACATTTACATTACTCTATATATACTATTGTATTTTCACAGTAAAGGCTTTACCTCACATAATATCTCACATAACATTTACATTACTCTATATATACTATTGTATTTTCACAGTAAAGGCTTTACCTCACATAATATCTCACATAACATTTACATTACTCTATATATACTATTGTATTGTCACAGTAAAGGCTTTACCACACATAATATCTCACATAACATCTACATTACTCTATATATACTATTATATATATATACACTCGCACATACACACACATATATATATACATATAAATATATATATCTTCTCACAGTTCCACCAACATGGAGGACAACAGCAGCAGTGCAGGGGTCGGAAGAGGATGCGAGACGGTCGATTTCAGCAAATCCGACGAACTGCGACTGCGGGAATACGTGCAGAGGCTGAAGAATGACCGCGCAGCCGTCAAGATGACCGTGATGGAGCTGGAGAGCGTCCACGTGGACCGGGTGTCCGACTCCGGACATCAGACGCAGACCATCGACTCTCACAGCCTTGACCTGGAGAATGCTGTCCTCATGCAGGAGTTGATGGCTATGAAGGTAGGTGTGGTGCTGTGTAGGTGTGTTGGTGGTGTGTGTGTGGTGCTATGGGGTGCTCTGGTCCTTTGGCACACTTGTGGTGTGTGTGTGTGTGGCGCTATGGGGTGCCCTGGGGGCCTTTGACACACTTGTGGTGGTGTGTGTGGCGCAATGGGGTGCCCTGGGGTCCTTTGGCA
>OZ024766.1:7374862-7404862 GCA_964016885.1 Eledone cirrhosa
GACTGGTACTGAAAGACAAAGTTGACCTCGGTGGGATTTGAACTCAGAGAGCTGGAATGGATACCGTAAACCATTCTATCTGACTTTCTAACAACTCTGCTAATTCGCCACCACCAATACTATTGTATTTTGTATTTTCACAGTAAAGGCTTTACCTCACATAACATTTACATTACTCTATATATACTATTGTATTTTCACAGTAAAGGCTTTACCTCACATAACATTTACATTACTCTATATATACTATTGTATTTTCACAGTAAAGGCTTTACCTCACATAATATCTCACATAACATTTACATTACTCTATATATACTATTGTATTTTCACAGTAAAGGCTTTACCTCACATAATATCTCACATAACATTTACATTACTCTATATATACTATTGTATTGTCACAGTAAAGGCTTTACCTCACATAATATCTCACATAACATTTACATTACTCTATATATACTATTGTATTGTCACAGTAAAGGCTTTACCTCACATAATATCTCACATAACATTTACATTACTCTATATATACTATTGTATTTTCACAGTAAAGGCTTTACCTCACATAATACCTCACATAACATTTACATTACTCTATATATACTATTGTATTTTCATAGTAAAGGCTTTACCTCACATAATATCTCACATAACATTTACATTACTCTATATATACTATTGTATTTTCACAGTAAAGGCTTTACCTTACATAATACCTCACATAACATTTACATTACTCTATATATACTATTGTATTTTCACAGTAAAGGCTTTACCTCACACAATATCTCGCATAACATTTACATTACTCTATATATACTTGGAGAAAGCATTTGACAGAGACCCCCCACACCATTATCTGGTGGGCCCTTAGAAAACTAGGTGTTGATGAATGGCTTGTGAGAACTATACAAGCCATGTATAAAGAAACGGTCAGCAAAGTTAGAATTAACAACGAATATAGTGAAGAATTTAGCATAAAAGTTGGTGTTCATCGGGGCTCTGTCCTTAGCCCCCTCCTATTTATTATTGCCCTTCAGGCTATAACAAGACCGGCTGCCCATGAGAACTTCAATATGCAGATAATCTATCGCCCATGGCTGAACTAGAGAAGAAATTCCAAACATGGAAGCATGGCCTAGAATCATAAGGCCTTAAAGTTAACTTGTCTAAGACTAAAGTTTTAGTATGTAGGAAGGAAAATAGAACACAGGTCCCCTCTGGGAAATAGCCATGCTCAGTGTGTAGGCAGAAATTCTATTTTATGTCCCAAATGCAAAGTATGGGTGCATAAAAGATGTAGTGAGATCACAGGTAAGCTATCTAAGAATATAGATTTTATATGTGGGCAGTGCAATAAGTAGCAAGTGCCCACAGGATACTAGCTCCTTCCATTGCCCAGATGGTTCTATAGAAATAGTGGACACCTTCCGTTACCTGGGTGACAAAATCAGCAGTGGTGGAGGGTGCTCAGAAAGGGATGTAAAAAGTTCAGAGAGCTTATACCACAATTAGCCACTCAGGGTTTCTCTCTAAAAATGAAAGGCAGATTGTAAGATGCCTGCATACGAACAGCAATGTTGCATGGCAGTGAGACCTGGGCATTGTGTGCAGAGGATATACGCAGACTGGAGAGGAACGAAGCTTGCATGCTCCGCTGGATGTGTAATAGTAATATACGTGAACAGCAAAGCATAAATGAACTAAGTGAGAAATTAGGTATAAGAGGGATCAGATGCTGTTTACTCGAGAGAAGACTACGTTGGTATGGTCACGTGATGCGCATGAAAGACGACAGCTGTATAAAAAAGTGCAGGGCGATCAAAGTTGACGGAAGTTACGGAGTAGGCAGACCCAGAAAAACCTGGGACGACTTGATAAACTCCGACCTCACACACTTACACCTCTCCAAGACAATGTCACTGGACCGAGACCTTTGGCGGTACTCAGTAATACAGAAAACCCATTTTGCCTAAGTAGATAGCGAAACCTACAGTCAGTAGGCACCTCTTAATCAAATATACACCCCCATCCCACCACCCCCACCCCATCCACACCACCCCCTTTCGATGTAAAGTTATGTTGGTACCACAACATCCAGTCCTAAATAAATGAGGTCGTGTAGGTGTCACGACAAAATAACACACAGTCCACGCTGTCATGTGGCCGTGTAGGTAACACGGTAAAAACCTCCCAGTCCCCACTGTAATGTGGCCGTGTAGGTAACACGGTAAAAACCTCCCAGTCCCCACTGTAATGTGGCCGTGTAGGTAACACGGTAAAAACCTCCCAGTCCACGCTGTAATGTGGCCGTGTAGGTAACACGGTAAAAACCTCCCAGTCCACGCTGTAATGTGGCCGTGTAGGTAACACGGTAAAAACCTCCCAGTCCCCACTGTAATGTGGCCGTGTAGGTAACACGGTAAAAACCTCCCAGTCCACGCTGTAATGTGGCCGTGTAGGTAACACGGTAAAAACCTCCCAGTCCACGCTGTCATGTGGCCGTGTAGGTAACACGGTAAAAACCTCCCAGTCCACACTGTAATGTGGCCGTGTAGGTAACACGGTAAAAACCTCCCAGTCCACACTGTAATGTGGCCGTGTAGGTAACACGGTAAAAACCTCCCAGTCCACACTGTAATGTGGCCGTGTAGGTAACACGGTAAAAACCTCCCAGTCCCACACTGTAAACGTGGTTGGTGTTAGGAAGGGCATCCAGCCGTAGAAAACCTGCCAGACAGTCCTATACGAGCAAGACGACCAATCTTGCCTCAAATGGGAAAACTCTCATCCAAACCCATGCTAGCGTGGAAGATGGACGTTAAACGATGATGATGATACTATTTTATTTTCATGGTAAAGCCTTTACCTCACATAATATCGAATCTCTGAGATTTTGATATTATTTACTTTGAGATCAATACCTTCACATCAGTATGATTTGCCAGTTACAGCCGGTGAAGGAATTCTGGCTGGTTTAACCCTTTCGCATTTACATTATATATACTAATATATTGTTGTGGTAAAGGCCTCACATAATATCAGATCTACCTCAACGTCAGTATGAGTAACCAGTTACAGCCAGATTAAACAGGGGCAGAGGTGGTGAGAGGTGACCTCAGTAGAGGTAGACCTGGGCAGAGGTGGTGAGAGCTGACCTCAGAAAGGGTAGACCTGGGCAGAGGTGACCTCAGTAGACCTGGGAAGAGGTGGTGAGAGGTGACCTCAGTAGGGGTAGACCTGGGCAGGGGTGGTGAGAGCTGACCTCAGTAGGGGTAGACCTGGGCAGGGGTGGTGAGAGCTGACCTCAGTAGGGGTAGATCTGGGCAGGGGTGGTGAGAGCTGACCTCAGAAAGGGTAGACCTGGGCAGAGGTGACCTCAGTAGACCTGGGAAGAGGTGGTGAGAGGTGACCTCAGTAGGGGTAGACCTGGGCAGGGGTGGTGAGAGCTGACCTCAGTAGGGGTAGACCTGGGCAGGGGTGGTGAGAGCTGACCTCAGTAGGGGTAGACCTGGGCAGGGGTGGTGAGAGCTGACCTCAGTAGAGGTAGACCTGGGCAGGGGTGGTGAGAGCTGACCTCAGTAGCGGTAGACCTGGGCAGGGGTGGTGAGAGCTGACCTCAGTAGAGGTAGACCTGGGCAGAGGTGACCTCAGTAGGGGTAGATCTGGGCAGGGGTGGTGAGAGCTGACCTCAGTAGAGGTAGACCTGGGCAGAGGTGACCTCAGTAGGGGTACACCTGGGCAGAGGTGGTGAGAGGTGACCTCAGTAGGGGTAGACCTGGGAACGGGTGGTAAGAGCTGACCTCAGTAGGGGTAGACCTGGGCAGAGGTGGTGAGAGGTGACCTCAGTAGACCTGGGCAGGGGTGGTGCGAGGTGACCTCAGTAGGGGTAGACTTGGGCAGGGGTTGTGAGAGGTGACCTCAGTAGGGGTAAACCTGGGCAGAGGTGGTGAGAGCTGAGACTCACTCACAGAGGAGATGACAAAGTATGACGATGAGTGAAGAGATGCTGTGCTGAGAAGGACCTGTTCAACCCCTGCAAGTGTGGAAAAGCAGACTTATAAACGTTGATGGAAATCTTTGTCAAACCATATTTCTATCTTGTGTTAGAAACACAAAATGTGATAAACCTACATTTAGAAAGTGCATCTACATATATATATATATATATGTGTGTGTGAGTCCCAGGTTCAATCAGGGGTAACCACAGTAAGTAAGGTACTCAATACATTAGTAAAGTATACATTTTTAACATAGAAATGGCTTCTACAGGACGAGAACTGTTTCATTCAAAGCTTTCCGGATGATCTTCAAATGAAACAGCTCTGTAGTCATTTATATATATATGAGTGTGTGTTTATATATATCATATATATATATATATAAACAAGAGGTGTAAGACAACAGGTTAAAATTAACTTTGTTTATTCATATTCACTGTTATATATATTTCAGTGGTAACTGTTAATCAACAGCTGCACACTTCGTTGAGTGCTTTACAATGTATACTGAAGTGTTGGCAAATTTATATGGTAGTGAGACATGCGACGGCTGGAGAGAAATGAGGCAAGCATGCTCGGTTGGATGTGCAATGTCAATGTGTGTGAACGACCAAGCATAGATGAGTTGAGAGAGAAACTGTGTAGAAGAGGGATAAGTTGTGGTGTGCAGGAAAGAAGACTGAGATGGTATGGACATGTGATGTGTTGAGAGAGAAACTGTGTATAAGAGGGATAAGTTGTGGTGTGCAGGAGAGGAGAGGAGACTGAGATGGTATGGACATGTGATGAGTTGAGAGAGAAACTGTGTATAAGAGGGATAAGTTGTGGTGTGCAGGAGAGGAGAGAAGACTGAGATGGTATGGACATGTGATGAGTTGAGAGAGAAACTGTGTATAAGAGGGATAAGTTGTGGTGTGCAGGAGAGAAGACTGAGATGGTATGGACATGTGATGAGTTGAGAGAGAAACTGTGTATAAGAGGGATAAGTTGTGGTGTGCAGGAGAGGAGACTGAGATGGTATGGACATGTGATGAGTTGAGAGAGAAACTGTGTATAAGAGGGATAAGTTGTGGTGTGCAGGAGAGAAGACTGAGATGGTATGGACATGTGAGGAGCATGGAGGATGACTGCTGGGTAAAGAAGTGCCAAGAAATTCCAGTGGAGGACCACGAAAAACGTGGTGAGAGCAGACCTCAGATGGCTGAAACTCACCGAGGAGATGACAAAGGACCGTGACAAGTGGAGAGATCCTGTGCTGAATAGGACCCGTCCCACCCTTGCAAGCAGGGAAAAGCGGACCTAAAATGATGATGATGATCAGAGACCCACATGCTTACAGCTTCATACTTATATACATGTCCTCTTAGCTCCATATGGATGAATAAAAAACACATGTACAGCCTTATATACTAAACAATTTGTCTTCTTTTTCAGCTAGACACGTTCAATCACTGCCTTTTAGAACAAGATCATCTAACTCAAAACGCCAGCATCAACAGTTTTACAAGAGATGGCAACGTGAATAGACCTGTTTTTTCTTTAGAAAATTTCTTTTTTCATTTCTGCCACTGACCAGTCTCTGCAATCTTTCTCTATCTTCTTTAATTGTTCAATCTGTGGTCAACATCTGGTTAGCAGATGATAGAAGCAGTTTAGGATCTACTACGGCCAGTTAAACCCTGGTCAATACCAGGTTAAAGGGGAGAAAGAAGCAGTTTAAGGGTGTGTACTTCTTATAGGATCTCCTACAGACAGCTAAACCCTGGTCAATACCAGGTTAGAGAGTGATTCAAGCAGTTTAAGGGTGTGTAGTCATAAGATATCCTACAGCTAGCTAAACCCTGGTCAATGGCATGGGAGAGGGTGTAAGAAGCAATTTGAGGGTGTTTACGTCAGCTAAACCCCGGTGAATGTCTGGTTAGCAGGCAATAATTTAAGGGTTTATGCTTCTCATAAGATCTAAGGCCAGCTAAATACCAGGTTAGAGGGTGATTGAAGCACTTTTAAGGGTATGTAGTTCTCATAGGGCCCCCTTCAGTCAGCTAAACCCTGGTCAATGCCAGGTTAGAGGGTGATTGAAGCAATTTTAAGGGTATGTAGTTCTCATAGGGCCCCCTTCAGTCAGCTAAACCCTGGTCAATGCCAGGTTAGCAGGCTAAAGAGACAGTTTTAGGGTGTATACGTCCCATAGCATCATAAACCCTTGTCAATTCCCAGCTTTAGGGTGTGTACTTCTCATGGGATCCCCTACGGCCAGCACCAGGTTAGAGGGTGAAAGAAACAGTTTTAGGGTGTGTACTTCTCATAAAATCCCCTACAGCCAGCTAAACCCTGGTGAATGCCAGGGTAGAGGGTGAAAGAAACAGTTTTAGGGTGTATACTTCTCATAGGAACCCCATTATATATATATATATGTATATTGCCAAAGTTAATTCGCAGACATTGTACTAAAAAAAATTGTGACTTATCTCCCCTTGGTTATTACCTCCCTTGATTTGAAGAACTCATGTTTTTTTTTTTTTCGATACGCCTTGGATTACATTTGGTCTGGAACTTCTTTGGGAGACTGGCCAGCCTAGTGTGGCCCTACAAGGAGCAATATTTCCAGATGGATATTTACCTAATTAACCCACCGCTGACTACATTATCGAGCCCCATTTTTTACAGCATTTATATTTTGGATATATCTTCCTAATAAATGTCGTAAATGTAGCGAGACTGGTGTCAGTACGGAGGTAAGTAATCTATATTTTTAATTATTCATTGAAGAAAAAAATATAAATGAAATGAGTGGATGTATTTCGTTCGGAATATAGATTTCCATGAGAAGATTGTTAGTTGTATATATAAACACGTTTCTTTGTTGTTCTGAGCGAAAGTCTGGAGAATAAGTGGAAGAAAAAAAAGGGTTGATAGTGTAAAAATATACACACATGTACACCAGTTCCGAACACAGAGGAACCAAACACCCACTGTCATCACCTCTGTCTCTCTCACACATGTACACCAGTTCCGAACACAGAGGAACCAAACACCCACTGTCTCTCTCACACATGTACACCAGTTCCGAACACAGAGGAACCAAACACCCACTGTCATCACCTCAATCTCTCTCTCCCTCCCATCTCACATGTACACCAGTTCCGAACACAGAGGAACCAAACACCCACTGTCATCACCTCTGTATCTCTCCATATCTCATGTACACCAGTTCCGAACACAGAGGAACCAAACACCCACTGTCATCACCTCTGTCTCTCTCACACATGTACACCAGTTCCGAACTCCCACTGTCATCACCTCTGTATCTCTCCATCTCTCATGTACACCAGTTCAGAACACAGAGGAACCAAACACCCACTGTCATCACCTCTGTATCTCTCCATCTCTCATGTACACCAGTTCCGAACTCCCACTGTCATCACCTCAATCTCTCTCTCCCTCCCATATACACCAGTTCCAAACACAGAGGAACCAAACTCCCACTGTCATCACCTCTGTCTCTCTCACACATGTACACCAGTTCCGAACACAGAGGAACCAAACTCCCACTGCCATCACCTCCATCTCTCACTATTATGGACAAATGGGGCCCCACGGTTGACAGAATGGAGACGGTGGATATATAGTTATATTTATATATAGTTATGTTTGTATATATTTATATATGTACATATGTGTGTATATATTTATATAGTTATGTTTGTATATATTTATATATGTACATATGTGTGTATATATATATATAGTTATGTTTGTATATATTTATAGTTATGTTTGTATATATATATATATGTACATGTGTATATATATAGTTATGTTTGTATATATTTATATAGTTATGTACATATGTGTGTATATATATGTTGGGCAGTCTGGTTTCTTGTGGCCCTGGGACGGCATATGTATATATATATATCTTCGTAATAAATGTCTTAAATGTAGCGGTCCTGGCGTCAGTACAGAGGTAAGTAATCTATATTTTTAATTATTTATTGAAGAAAAAAATATAAACGAAATGAATGGAGGTAATTCGTTCGGAATAGAGATTTTCATGAGAAAATTGTTAGTGCGTTGGTCTGAAGACGATATTTTTTATGAATATAATTTCATAATTTATAGAGACAAAAAGGTTCAGAGGTCGAATCCCTCATCGTCTCAGTACCACCAATGCGCTAATAAGTTTCTTGTAGAAATATCTCTACTCAGAACCCCAAATTACCTCCCTTCGTTTCGTTTATTTTTTTTTAAGCAAAAATTGTGAAAAGTACCCATAAGTATGTGTTTGGAACTCAGTAGAATTGCGGCCTTCGAGGTGGCGCGCGAGCTGCGTCTCGTATCGCCGGTCCCAGTGACTGACGTTCGTTTCGTAGTGGCGTGCGACTGCTAAAAGGGCCTGGGACTGTCTGGGCCGGTACGTAGATACTGGCCCGTCCCAGACCACCTCGGAGAATTTTTTTGCTAAAAAAACCTCGATTATCTCCCCTTGGATTTTACCTCCCTTGATCTTAAGAATTCATTTTGATTTTAAGAATTGATTTAGATTTTTCGACATTTTGAATGCATCTCATCTTCTCGACTTTTCAAAAACACCCGTTTCATATAGATTTTTTTTTCGACTTTTCAAAAACACCCGTTTCATATAGATTTTTTTTTCGACTTTTCAAAAACACCCGTTTCATATAGATTTTTTTTTCGACACTTTGAAAAACACTCATTTCATATAGATTTTTTTTTCGACTTTTCAAAAACACCCGTTTCATATAGATTTTTTTTTCGACCTTTCAAAAACACCCGTTTCATATAGATTTTTTTTTCGACTTTTCAAAAACACACATTTCATATAGATTTTTTTTTCGACTTTTCAAAAACACTCATTTCATATAGATTTTTTTTTCGACTTTTCAAAAACACTCATTTCATATAGATTTTTTTTTCGACTTTTCAAAAACACTCATTTCATATAGATTTTTTTTTCGACTTTTCAAAAACACTAATTTCATATAGATTTTTTTTTCGACTTTTCAAAAACACTCGTTTCATATAGATTTCTTTTTCGACTTTTCAAAAACACCCGTTTCATATAGATTTTTTTTCGACACTTTGAAAAACACCCGTTTCATATAGATTTTTTTTCGACACTTTGAAAAACACTCATTTCATATAGATTTTTTTTTCGACTTTTCAAAAACACTCATTTCATATAGATTTTTTTTTCGACTTTTCAAAAACACTCATTTCATATAGATTTTTTTTTCGACTTTTCAAAAACACTAATTTCATATAGATTTTTTTTTCGACTTTTCAAAAACACTCGTTTCATATAGATTTCTTTTTCGACTTTTCAAAAACACCCGTTTCATATAGATTTTTTTTCGACACTTTGAAAAACACCCGTTTCATATAGATTTTTTTTCGACACTTTGAAAAACACTCGTTTCATACAGATTTTTTTTTCGACTTTTCAAAAACACCCGTTTCATATAGATTTTTTTTTTAGACACTTTATTTAGATTCTTAGTTTTTTTTAGACACTTCATTTAGATTCTTAATTTCTTTTCAGACACTTCATCTAGATTCTTAGTTTCTTTTTTTAGATTCTTAATTTCTTTTTAGACACTTCATTTAGATTCTTAGTTTCTTTTTTTTTTTTAGACACTTCATCTACATTCTTAAATTTCTTTCTAGACACTTCATCTACATTCTTAGTTTCTTTTTTTTTAGACACTTCATTTAGATTCTTATTATTCAAGGGAGACAACTCATACTTTGAAAGAGTTACCTCCCTTTATTACATACTTTTAAAAACTGCAAGGGAGACAACTCATACTTTTAAAGAGTTACCTCCCTTTAATAATGAAAAAAAGTAACCTTATTTTCTTTGAAAGAATTTACTCCTTTATTATTGCGATGGACGTTTTAGACAGTCGGAATTTCTTTCAAAGACGAGAGCCATTTATATGTCTTGAGGCTGATTTCTTTTGTCAAAATATTAATCCAACTTGTATATAATAAGCAAAGATTTCTTTATTAACAGAAACTTTGTTTATGAATCTAAAGGCTCATCTTTTTTTGTCAAATAAACTGAACACAACTCGTAAATAAAATTTAAAGATTTTTTTTTATTAACAAAAACTTTATTCGTAAATAATATTTAAATATTTCTTTTATTAACAGACACTTCATCACTGTTCAGGAAACTTGGACTTGTAAATACTTTCACAAGGAAAACATTCTTTCAGTGGTTGCAGCAAACAACACAGCATCTGACCGAGAAGGCTGGACATCTGTAAGACCGAGAAGGTTGGACATCTGTAAGAAAGATGAAATAAGAAAAACTATGAAAGTCATTTATATACATTGTCAATAAAATAAATTAAAACTTTATCAAATTCTTCTCGTTTTGTCTTTTATTATGTACATATATATTCTGAGTTCAAATCCCGCCGAGGTTGACTTTGCCTTTCATCCTTACGGGGTCGATAAAATAAAGTACCAGTAATTGCTGGCCTTGTGCCTAAAATAGAAACAATTATGTACATATATATTTGTGTGTATATACATTTAAATACTTACGTTGTCAATTAAAAAAATGTTGAACTTTATCAAATTCTTCCAACTTATTTAGATACATCAGATGGGAAATACTTAATCCACAAGTGAGGTCCCGGGGGTCAGCAGAGATAGGCCGATGCTTCAATAGAGAAGGTGTCACAATATGTAGCATCCCAGACGAGGGGGAATACCCCTACGGAACGAGAAAAGTATGCATGTGTGTGTATATATATATATATGTCGACAGTCGATTGACCTTCGTCAAATCAGACCGACGAATTATGTTTCCGTTTGTCTTTCCATCTGTCGCACCGTGAAATAAAGTGTCTTGCTCAAGGACATAATGCATCACCTGGTCAAGGAATCGAATGCACAACCTCACGATTGCGAATCCAATATATATATTGTTATATTGCCTGAAATAATAAACATTGATTGCCAAATAAATTAACTATGGAGATACAGAAGCGAAAAGCAACCAAACAGTGAGTGTGTTCTGTTGGCCCTCCCCAAGTATAACTATATGTATGTATAAGATAACGTAAGTAAACAGAGAAGAGGCGGACCAGAGGTTAAATGTTAAACGAAGAAGAGTACAACTAGAAAAACAGAGACTCTGCGGAAAAAGGAACCCTAAGCCCGCCAGGGGAAAACTAATTAGTGACCACACCTGGTAACTAATTAAGGTAAGAAAAAGCTGTACAGAGCAAAAAAAAAAAAAGCAGATTAAGGATGAGAACAAAAATACGTCCGACTTGCAGTATGTGATAGATTAGATGGGGTTATCTGATAGGGTCAGCTGCAGCCATCATCGCCCCACACACACATTAGTGACCAACGAGACCAAAAACATGTTAGTTGGTATACATGGTCATCTAAACAGATCTGGGGACCTCAGAGAAAAATTTGGGAGTATTAAGCCTAAGTCTAATATATCTGTCAATTTATCTCCAACGACTCCCAGGTGAGAGACATGATAACCAGGTCCTATATTGGGAAGTGGACGTCCCAAGATGATCTGGTGCCAGACAATCGACAGAGACCTGAAACTCGTCCAACAAAAGTTTGAACGATGTATTGATAGATGTAACTGACCATGGTGGACATTGGTTGCTCGTATGTCTCAAGATGTGGGAGTTTTAAGTCTAATCTATCTGTCTATCTCTCAAATGAGAGACATGATAATCCAAATGGAAATAAAAATACAAAGTTAGTTTCAATAAAATAAAACTTTACTTTACATTCGTAAAAATGGTAAAAATCCAAGTTTTTAACGTTTATTTTTTTTTCTGTAGCTTGGAAAACATGTTTAAAATTTAAGCAGAGAGAGAGATAAACCAAAAGGGGTCCGTTCTGTGTAAATCTGTATTGATACCCCCCTCCCAAGAATGTAGATGAAGTGTCTAAAAACGAAACTACGTCTGTCTGTCTGTCTATTTCACACGACTCCCAAGTGAGAGACATGACAATCAGGTCCTGTATTGGTACCCACCTCTGTGGAAAGAGACGAAGAAGACCTCCCAAGATGATCTGGTGACAGACAATCGACAAAGACCTGAAACTCGTCAACAAAAGTTGGAATGATGTATTGATAGATGTAACTGACCATGGTGGACTTTGGAGGACATTGGTTGCCTCCTATGTCTCAAGAGTCTAATTAGTTTTAGAGATAATTGCGACTATGACAAAGAGAAAGTCCTCCAAAACGAAGTCACAACTGAACAAAACATAAAGGTGAACTAGAAATATATTATTTACCAAGTTACACCAACGTAAGAAACTAACTAAAAATCTATGATAAACTATTTCATTAAATTGTGTACATCACACACACACACACATATATATAGATAGAGAGCTAGACAAAAAGACAGAGATAGAGAGCTAGACAAACAGACAGATAGATAGAGAGAGAGAGCTAGACAAACAGACAGATAAAGAGAGCTAAACAGATAGAGAGATAAAGAGCAAGACAGGCAAATAGAGAGCTAGACAGACAGAGAGATAGAGAGAGCTAGACAAACAGACAGATAGAGAGAGCTAGACAGATAGAGAGAGCTAGACAAACAGATAAAGAGAGCTAGACAGACAGAGAGATAAAGAGCAAGACACAGGCAAATAGAGAGCTAGACAGACAGAGAGATGTGTGTTCAATCAAAGGGGATCAAAAACCACCAGAGTGACAAACATTAACTACGGAAGGAATGGTGAATATAAATCAATAAAAAGAATATATTAAAGTGTACTAACCATTCGATTATAACTATGTTGGGGGTGTTGTATTAAAATGTGGTAGAAATACGGGGGTGACCCACCAAAACACTCTTTGATTTCAAATACTTATGGTATGAAATCTTAAATGAATATTCTTACAATTTTGGTGGCTACAGTTGCATAAACTAACAAGTTTCGTGTGGTGTTGGTTGATACCTGAAACCCGTCAACAAAAGTTGGAACGATGTATTGACAGATGTAACTGACAATGGTGATCGTTGGAACACTTTGGTTGCCAGGTATGTCTCGACATATGGGAGTTTTAAGTCTAATCTGTCTGTCCGTCTATCTATCTCCCACGACTCCCAGGTGAGAGACATGAAAATCAGGTCCTGTATTGGTACCCCTTCGTCTGGAAAGAGGCGAAGAGGATGTCCCAAGATGATCTGGTGCCAGACAATCGACTGGGACCTGAAAATTATTAACAAAAGTTGGAACGATGTATTGATAGATGTAACTGACCATGGTGGACATTGGAGGACTTTGGTTGCCTCGTGTGTCTCAAGAGTCTAATTAGTTTTAGAGATAATTGCGACTATGATTTCAAATACTTATGATATGAAATCTTAAATGAATATTCTTACAATTTTCGTGGCTACAGTTGCATAAACTAACAAAGTTTCGTGTAGTATTGGTTGATTCCACATCAATGCTATAATCAGCTCTCAGAGTGTTTTGGGTGTCACCCTGTATATTGAAAAACGTGAGGAGGGGTAACAATAGCTAAACAAAACTATCGTTTAATAAGTTATTGGTGACATTATGGAGGGAAACAAATATACAATATTTCAATAAAAGACTTCAACATAAAATAAAACTTTACTTTACCTTCGTAAAAATGGTAAAAATCCAAGTTTTTAACGTTTATTTTCTACAGGTTAGAAAATACGTCTAAAATTTCAGCGGCCATTTTTTTTCTGAAAAGTTTACATCAATTGCGCATGCGCAGAATATTTTATTTACATATATACAGCTATAATTGTTTCTATTTTTTTGGCACAAGGCCAGCAATCACTCCAGTGTATTACTGGTACTTTATTTTATCGGCCCCGTAAGGATAAAAGGCAAAGTTAACCTCGGCAGGATTTGAACTCAGACCATAAAGGGCCGGAACTCTGTACTGCAAAACATGGCGTCCGACTTTGTTTCTACTTTAGGCACAAGGCCAGCAATTTGTGTATATATATATATATATATATGCACACATATATCGATATATAGACATGTATATAAATATACACATATATACAGACACACTTGTATATATATATATATACATATAAATATACACATATAGGGTGTCCCCCCAAAATGTATACACACTTCAACAGCATTCTAATAAATATTGCCTGTACTGGTAATCAAAGTGCGTGTACATTTTTTTGAGACACCTTATATATATATATGCACATCATTCTCATTTGTTGTGGTCATAGTGTTTGACAGTAGTATATACACTGGTTGGATGCCCTTCCTAACACCAGCACCACTTTACAGCATGGACTGGGTGCTTTTATTCGTGCCACCAGCACTAGAGAGGTTGTCTTACTGGACTCAGGGGTCCTTTCTACCCCTCCATTTTACAGCATGGACTGGGTGCTTTTATTCGTGCCACCAGCACTAGAGAGGTTGTCTTACTGGACTCAGGGGTCCTTTCTACCCCTCCATTTTACAGCATGGACTGGGTGCTTTTATTCGTGCCACCAGCACTAGAGAGGTTGTCTTACTGGACTCAGGGGTCCTATCTACCCCTCCACTTTACAGCATGGACTGGGTGCTTTTATTCGTGCCACCAGCAGTAGAGAGGTTGTCTTACTGAATTCAGGGGCCCTCTCTACCCTGCACACATATATATATATATATAGATATACACACACATATATATATACAGATATACACACACATATATATATAGATATACACACATATATATATATACATATATACACACACATATATATATATATATACACACACACATATATATATATATAGATATACACACACATATATATACATACAGGCTGCTGTTGTGTTCACCCCAGACTGCATAAAAGTTGCACTCAACCTGCTCATGCCAAACAGCAGCATGGGTAGACAACACAAGCGCATGGCTTAATGGTTAGAGCATTGCGCTTGCAATCGAAAGGTTGTAAGTTCAATTCTCGGACCAGGTGATGTGTTGTTTCCTTGAGCAAGACACTTTATTTCACGTTGCTCCACTGTAGAAATGAGATGATAGAACTGGGGTCCCTATCAGTAAATAACCCAAGACACCTCCGACGAGATATACTTTGGAGGAGGCCAGTTAAACGTGCATAGGTGTGAGCTGTAACATGATAGGACTGGGGTCCCTATCAGTAAATTACCCAAGACACCTCCAACGAGATATACCCTGGAGGAGGCCAGTTAAATGTGCAGAGGTGTGAGCTGTAACATGATAGGACTGGGGTCCCTATCAGTAAATAACCCAAGACACCTCCGACGAGATATACTTTGGAGGAGGCCAGTTAAATGTGCAGAGGTGTGAGCTGTAACATGATAGGACTGGGTCCCTATCAGTAAATTACCCAAGACACCTCCAACGAGATATACCCTGGAGGAGGCCAGTTAAATGTGCAGAGGTGTGAGCTGTAACATGATAGGACTGGGGTCCCTATCAGTAAATTACCCAAGACACCTCCAACGAGATATACCCTGGAGGAGGCCAGTTAAATGTGCAGAGGTGAGAGGAAGTATGCTGAGGTTGCAGGTACTGCCCTGGTGAAGAGGAGACAGTAGAGACTCCAGTGGCAGAACTGTCTTTTTTTTAAATAGCGGAAAAGATTATCTTTTCCGCTGTCTGATAATTATCAGATAACACCCTTGGCTTCGTCAAACACAAAGCCAAAGTCAGTCACACCAACACCCTTGACCACATCAAATAGAGGACCCAGGCTGGCTATTTTCACAGTAAAGGCTTTACCTCACATAACATTTACATTGCTCTATATATACTATTGTATTTTCACAGTAAAGGCTTTACCTCACATAATATCTCACATAACATTTACATTACTCTATATATACTATTGTATTTTCACAGTAAAGGCTTTACCTCACATAACATTTACATTACTCTATATATACTATTGTATTTTCACAGTAAAGGCTTTACCTCACATAACATTTACATTACTCTATATATACTATTGTATTTTCACAGTAAAGGCTTTACCTCACATAACATTTACATTACTCTATATATACTATTGTATTTTCACAGTAAAGGCTTCACCTCACAATATCTCACATACCATTTACATTACTCTATATATACTATTGTATTTTCACAGTAAAGGCTTTACCTCACATAATATCCCACATAACATTTACATTACTCTATATATACTATTGTATTTTCACAGTAAAGGCTTTACCTCACATAATATCTCACATACCATTTACATTTCTCTATATATACTATTGTATTGTCACACTAAAGGCTTTACCTCACATATCTCACATAACATTTACATTACTCTATATATACTATTGTATTTTCACAGTAAAGGCTTTACCTCACATAACATTTACATTACTCTATATATACTATTGTATTTTCACAGTAAAGGCTTTACCTCACATAATATCTCACATATTTACATTACTCTATATATACTATTGTATTTTCACAGTAAAGGCTTTACCTCACATAATATCTCACATAACATTTACATTACTCTATATATACTATTGTATTTTCACAGTAAAGGCTTTACCTCACATAATATCTCACATAACATTTACATTACTCTATATATACTATTGTATTTTCACAGTAAAGGCTTTACCTCACATAATATCTCATAACATTTACATTACTCTATATATACTATTGTATTGTCACAGTAAAGGCTTTACCTCACATAATATCTCACATAACATTTACATTACTCTATATATACTATTGTATTGTCACAGTAAAGGCTTTACCTCACATAATATCTCACATAACATTTACATTACTCTATATATACTATTGTATTGTCACAGTAAAGGCTTTACCTCACATAATATCTCACATAACATTTACATTACTCTATATATACTATTGTATTTTCACAGTGAAGGCTTTACCTCGCATAATACCTCACATAACATTTACATTACTCTATATATACTATTGTATTGTCACAGTAAAGGCTTTACCTCACATAATATCTCACATAACATTTACATTACTCTATATATACTATTGTATTTTCACAGTGAAGGCTTTACCTCGCATAATACCTCACATAACATTTACATTACTCTATATATACTATTGTATTGTCACAGTAAAGTCTTTACCTCACATAATAATGAATCAATGAGATTTTGATATTATTTATATAAATCCCGCCAAGGTTAACTTTGCCTTTCATCCTTACGGGGGTCGATAAAATAAAGTACCAGTAATGCACTGGGATAATAGCTGGCCTTGTGCCAAAATTAGAAACAATTATTTATATTGAGAACAATACCTTAACATCAGTATAAGTGGCTGGCTATGGTCGGTTTAAACAGAAAGATGTGAGAGAATCTGACTGGATATGGCTAAAGAAATACACTTACAAGGGGTTTCAATTAATGTTGAAATAAGAAAATATTTGAAGGAATTTAATAAAACTTTCTTCCTTTCTAAGTTGTTTAATAAATTATTTAAGAAAAAGTTCTGACATAAAATTGTTTTGTAATGTTTTAATAATATAACAACATTTTAAATATCAACAGTTTTGTTTCACAGAACAAGAATCATTTTTCAGGTGGGTTAGGGGGTTAAAATGTAGGGTGTAGGGAATGTGGAACACAAAAGATGGCAACAACGAACATATACGTACTTATACACCTGTAGGAACAGGTGATGACTTAACAGAGTTGTTAGAACATCGTGTGTATGTGTATCTGTATATATGTGTGTGTGTGTGTGAATATATGTGTGTGTGTATATATATATATAGAGGTTGGTGTTAGGAAGGGCATCCAGCTGTAGAAATCAAGCCAGAATCAGTTCCCGTCCCACCCTTGCAAGCAGGGAAAAGTGGACGTAAAATGAAATGATGATGATGATATATATATACAGGGTGTTTCAAAAAATTTAATATCATTTGAGATGTAAATATCCCAGAAACTACAGGGTCTAGGGCAACGAGACTAAGCAGGCTCCATGTTGAGTAACACAAGATTTATTCCTCAAAACATGTCCACGTTATAACATTAATTCACAATATATATTTCAATGTACGAAAGGCCGGTTATATGATGCCTGTGTGAGGAGCGCGATGCTGCATGGTAGTGAGACATGGGCAGCAACTGCAGAGGATATGCGACGGCTGGAGAGAAATGAGGCAAGCATGCTCCGTTGGATGTGCAGTGTAAATGTGCGTGAACGACCCAGCATAAATGTGTTGAGAGAGAAACTGTGTCTGAGAGGGATAGAATGTAGTGTACGGGAGAGGAGACTGAGGTGGTATGGACATGTGATGTGTTGAGAGAGAAACTGTGTCTGAGAGGGATAGAATGTAGTGTACGGGAGAGGAGACTGAGGTGGTATGGACATGTGATGTGTTGAGAGAGAAACTGTGTCTGAGAGGGATAGAATGTAGTGTACGGGAGAGGAGACTGAGGTGGTATGGACATGTGATGCGCATGGAGGATGACCGATGGGTGAAGAAGTGCCAGTTGAAGGAAGACGTGGTAGAGGTAGACCACGAAAAACATGGGCGGAGGTGGTGAGACCTCAGATCGCTGAAGCTCACGGAGGAGATGATGAAGGACAGTGACAAGTGGAGAGATGCTGTGCTGAATAGGACACGTCCCACCCTTGCAAGCAGGGAAGAGCGGACATAAAATGATGATGATGATGATGATGATGATGTGACAACCTTGGGGAACAGGCCATTGATATCAAATTTTTTGAAACACCCTGTATATGTAAGACAGTTGTTAAAACGTCAGATAGAATGTTTTATATCATGTTCCACCTCTCTGAGTACAAATCATTGCCGAGCTCAATTTTGCCTTTCATCCTCCATTCAAGGTTGATAAAAAAAGTACCAGTCTCGTACTGGGATCGATTCTTCTTCTATATCTTTCTCCTTATTTTTCTCTGGAAGAAATCTGGTGTATTCAGACTTGAAGAGATGAGATGGGCTCCACCAGGTTTAAAAAAAAAAAAAAAAGCCCTATAAATGCCATATGTCAATACGGCGCTCTTACAAGATTATGTAGGGACCTACGAAGTTAAGATACGGAAACAAGATGCTGTCATGTATTTCATCTATACGCCTGTATGGACCCGCACGTGGTCAGCTAACCGATCTCTCCGATAGAAAGATTTACTACAGATATCACAACTGTATGGTGTCTCACCTGTGTGGATATATTTGTGGGTCCTCAGATGTCCTGACGAAGTGAAGGACTTGCCGCAAATATCACAGCTGAAAGGCTTCTCTCCCGTATGAATGCGTTTGTGCGCGTTTAAGTTCCCCGACTCGGAAAAGGATTTACCACAGACGTTGCATTTGAACGGCTTCTCACCTGTATGAGTATACCTGTGTCTTGCTAATTCACCTGAACGAGCGAAAGACTTACCGCAGATGCTGCAACTGTATGGCTTCTCACCTGTATGAACACGTATATGTTTTTTCAAATTGCTCGGAGCCGAGAAAGATTTACTACAGATTTCGCACTTGTAGTATTTCTCACCTGTATGAACATAGGTATGGGCTGTCAGTCTCCCTTTCTCAGTGAATGACTTACCACAGATCTCACAGCGATGGGGCTTCTCTCCCGTGTGGATATAACGGTGTACTGAGAGATGTCCCAACTGCGTAAACAACCTGCCACAGACATCACAGCTAAATGGCTTCTCTCCTGCGTGAACGCGTTTGTGTGCGGCTAAGTTACATTTTATAGAAAAAGATTTACCACAAATGTCACAGCCGTATAGTTTCTCTCCTGTATGAGTACGTTTGTGTCTAGTTAAGGTGTTTGCTCGGGAGAACGCCTTACCGCAGATGTCACACTGATATGGCTTCTCTCCGGTGTGAACGTACCTGTGTGTACACAGGTAGGCTCTGTGAGTGAACGATACCCCACAGATGTCGCAACGGAACGGTTTCTCTCTTGTATGAATTCGTCTGTGTATAGTTAAGTTGCTGGCGTCGGAGAACGACTGATCACAGAAGTCACAAGGGTACGGCTTCTCTCCTGTGTGGTTATGTATGTGTGTGGTGAGGGTACGTTTGTCGGCGAATGCTTGGCCACAGATGTCACACTGGTATGGCTTTTCTCCTGTATGAATGCGTTTGTGCGATATAAAGCTAGATTTATGAGAGAACGACTTGCCACAGACTTCACAGTGATACGGTTTCTCTCCTGTATGAGTATATTTATGATTTGCTAAGTGACAAGTTTGTGAGAAAGATTTACCACAGACATCACAGTGATATGGCTTCTCTCCTGTATGGGTAGATATGTGTCTAGTTAAGTAAGCTGCCTGAGAGAATGATTTACCACAGATATCACAGTGATGTGGCTTCTCTCCCGTATGGAGGCGTTTGTGTGTTTTAAGATTACATTTGTGAGAAAATGATTTACCACAGGCATCACATTGATATGGTCGCTGTCCTGTGTTAATACATTTGTGTGTTAAGAGGCTATCTTCTCGAGAGTACGACTTACCACAAGCATCACAGTGATATGGCCTCTTTCCTGTATGAGTACGTTTGTGTGTTAAAAGGCTATCTTCCTCAGAGTATGATTTACCACAGACATCACAAAGATACTCTTTCTCTTCTGTATGAGTACATTTATGAGTTGAGAGGCTATTTTCTTCAGAGAATGACTCATTGCAGACATCACAGTGATATAATGATTCCCCTATCTCCTTCGACATCTCTTCAGGTGAAATATAAATCTTAATTTTTCTTCTCTCAGTACAAAATAAAAATCTTTTTCTTGGTTTTGTTCCCAACAAGTTTATTCCCAACAAATATTTCCATCAACTGTGATATTTGTTGACAACTGAAGATGGTGCAAGCTCCTTTGTAAATTCATCCAAGTTTAATAAGAATGCAGAATCTTCTCGTACACTTTCCAGAGTGTGAAGAAGAGAAATTTATTTACAAACCTCAATTCAGAAGAAATATTTCAATGTAATTCATCAAATGTTTTATAGACAAAGATTTATGTAAAATCTTGTGTTAGTCTTTTAAAAGATGATATTGATGATGTATCTCAATTTAAAATTTCTCTTCTGTCAATGTCAGGTGATATTCTGAAATAACAGAGAAACAAAACAAGACATAGAGGAGAGGATATTAAAATGTGATTCAACAATGGAAATTATATATTTCTATATTGATAACCTGTATATGTAAACTTTCACCTGAATAATTCAAATTTTCAAATGTATCTGAAGAAAAAGCACCCAGTCCACACTGTAAAGTGGTCATGTAGGTGCCACGACAAAAAGTGCCCAGACCACACTGTAAGGTGTTTGGAAAGTGTTTGGTGTTAGGAGGGCAACCAAGCTTAAATCAGTTCTGTAGGAGGAAGACTTTGTCATCTGATCTGACATTGGCAACAACAGTGATGATGACACACACGTGGTTCTCAGGGAGATTCAGTTCTTAACGTGGTTCTTAGGGAGATTCAGCTCTTAACGTGCTTCTCAGGGACAAGGCCAACCCTTCGAATTACAGGTACAACATATTTTTTCCAGCTGAGTTGACACTGGAGCAACGTGAAATAAAGTGTCTTGCTCAAGGACACAACACATCACCCGGAATCGATCAAAATATTGATTGATTGATAAATGCATCAGTAGAGAGAAAGAAAGAATGAACAAGTCACTGCTGTCATGTATGAGGTAATAATAGTGTAAAAATATATATATACACACACTATATATATATATATATAGAACAGTAGGGTGCGATCTGAGGGAGATTTGGCTGCTATTTCTAGCAAACCTAGCTACCATGTACGTCTCATATATATATATAGATATATATATAGTTATATATCAACAAGATCCCAGACCTTAATGAGTAAGGTGGGGCTTGTCAAATCGGACCGAGGAAACAATGTTTCCGTTGGTCTTTCCAATTGCTAGTACTATCTATCGGTCACAACTCCAGGTAGAAGAAACAACGTGAAATAAAGTGTCTTGCTCAAGGACATAACGCATCGCCTGGTCCAGGAATCGAACCCATAACCTCATGATTGCAAATCCAATTCTCAAACCACTTAGACAAATATATATATATAGATCTATATATATATATATATATATATATACTTTCCGTCATGTTTAGAGATCAGTTTCTTTCAACGAGACACAAAACTATACATACATATATACACACGTTATTCCGGGTTGAGTCGGAGGTAACCACAGTAAGTAAGGTACTCAATACATAGCAGAGTATAAAAGTTTTAATATAGATGAGATTCTACAGGACTAGAACTGTTTCATTCTTTAGAAATCATCAGGAATATGTATATATACATATATATATATATCTATATCTATATATACATACACACACACATATATATACACATACATACAGATATATATATACACATACGATATATATATATAGAGAGAGAGAGACAGATATATATACACACACACATCTTTCTCTCTCTATATATACACACACACACACATCTCTCTCTCTCTGTATACACACACATCTTTCTCTATATATATACACACACACACACACACATATATCTCTCTCTCTGTATACACACACACATATCTCTCTCTCTCTGTATACACACACACATATCTCTCTCTCTCTGTATACACACACACATATCTCTCTCTCTCTCTATATATACACACACATATCTTTCTCTCTATATATATATACACATACACATCTTTCTCTCTCTATATATACACACATACAATGTATATATATGCGGCTGAAGTGTGATTTTCCGTAAATTTACAAGAACATTCACCATTTAGTGCCCAGTAGCCGGACCTACTTACCTTTAAATTAGTAGGAATTATGAAATAATTTCACCAGCTTCTTCTTCTTCCCGACATTAAAACTGCTGTAGATTCTTATTCTTTAGCCACAGATTCGTATCTTGTCATAATGAAGCAGCAGAGCTGGCTTTGTTGTTGTAGCCTCGGATATACGTATTCTCTACGTACATGAAATCGTTTCTCTAACAATCGAGGTTAACTTTGCCTTTCATCCTTACGGGGTCGATAAAATAAAGTACCAGTAATGTACTGGGTTAATTGCTGGCCTTGTGCCTAAAGTAGAAACAATTATTATTGTTGTTGTTGTCGTTATTATTATTATTATGTTTTTGTTTGCACTTTGCTTTGCTTTGCTTTCCTTTTTCGTTGGTATCTTAATGATGCTGACTTAATTAAAGTAATGAGTGACAGAACGATCAGAGATTCACCGTTTCTTACAACGACTCTGTTTCAATATATATATATAGAAATAAATAACGAAGGAAATGTGGTAAGGAACCAGATGGACCATAACGCACCAGAGTACTCAATACTTAGGGTAGTAGAGTGGGTAATAGGAACGAGTAGGACCCCGACGGCTTGAGCTCAAGCCGTTTCGACGGCTTATTCTGAATTATCCGTCGAAACGGCTTGAGCTCAGCCGTCGGGGTCCTACTCGTTCCTATATATATATATGATTAATCTCCTTCGTATATATTTCATTAAATAAAGAAATACATTTCACCGATCCATTAGAATCTTTGAGCATACTCTACAAGGGTTATGGCGCATGTCTCACAGACATGACATCCTTAATTTAATTTTGGTTATATATATATATATATATAACGAAAGAAATATGGTAAGGAACCAGGTGGACCATAACGCACCCAAGTACTCAATACTTAGGGTAGTAGAGTGGGTAATAGGAACGAGTAGGACCCCGACGGCTTGAGCTCAGCCGTCGGGGTCCTACTCGTTCCTATATAAAAAAATAAAAATATATATATAACGGAGGGAGTGTGGTAGGGGCCAGATGGACTTTAACGCACCAGTTCATATCTAGCTGTCGAAACGGCCAAAGCTCAGCCGTCGGGGCCCTGACTCTGTTCCCATATATAGGTTTATCCCGGGTTCAATCGGGGGTAACCACAGTAAGGTACTCAATACATAGCAGAGTATAAATATTTAATATAGAAATGGCTTCTAAAGGATTAGAACTGCTGTTTCATTCGGAAGAAATCACCAGGAAAGCCTTTCCTAACGATTTCTTCCGAATGAAACAGTTCTAATCCTGTAGAAACCATTTCTATATTAAATATATATATATATATATATATATATATATATATATATATATATCACATAAGAAACGGAGAATGAGTGGTGCGACGAATAAGATTTATTAGACATATTACAATCGTTTCTCTGGCGACCAGCTCGAGGCACGATCGATGCAATGATCAAACCTGACTCTGAAATCGCAAGATCCTCGGATATGTCTCGATTCTACAAAAACAGAGTTTCCAAAATCTGTAATAGCATCGAGTTCTCAAACGGCCTACCGCTTACGGACGCTTTAAGCATGCCACACCAATATATATAATGAAATAAATAGAGATGATATAAAGTATATATCTTTCGTTTATTACTATGATATATATATATATATATATACAAATAAATTATCGAGAATCGGAATTTCGGCCCACGAAATAACGAAACACAATCTTCGAAATGCGTGGCAATTATATATAAATATAAATATATATATATATATATAATAGTAATAAACGAAAGCTGTATACTTTATATCATCTCTATTTATTTCATTATATATATTTCGAAGATGCAAAGTTTTATGTATAACATAAAGCAAAACATGTTCTCCTCAGACAAAATAAATAGATGTAGATGTATAATTTTTTTTTTTTTTTTTTTTTTTTTATATGCTGGTAGACAAACGAACTGGGCAGATCAATAACCAGCAGGTATATATATAATATTAATTCAAAATATTAACAAAATAGATATTCTTGTGATCAATTATATTTTATTATACATATTTCAGAGGTACTGAATTAAGTTCAACAGTACGTCCTCATCAGATAAAATAAAATGATACATGACATACCCTGACATAGTAGATGGTTAAGATTTAATCATATATATATATATATATATAATTCGTTTTGCAAGATTTCTTATCTGAAAACGTGTTGAAACAGATTGTTGTACTTTGGTAGGGTCATGTTGAAAATAAAAACACACACACACACGTTGGTTTTCACTTCAATTTATTATAAGTTTCTGGTTGGTTGATTATACAGAACAGGGCCGTATAACCATTACCAGTCCGAGCTGAGGATGCACCTTTGATGAGTTGTAGTGCACCTGAGCACTGTACACAATAATTTTCATTATATAAATGGTATATAGTATGGCTGTTTGTATATCATGACTCGTACACTGCCCACTTTCCTGACATCTGTACATTATTCTATGTACTATACATGCACCTTTGATGAGTTGTAGTGCACCTGAGCACTGTACACAATTTTCATTATATAAATTACACCTCTCAAAGGAAATGACACACAACCGTGACCTCTGGCGTCACGCAGTAATACAGAGTACCCAACCTCCCATGGGTACAAGCTGAAGCATATAGACAATATGCCCCACACCCTCCCACTGCAAGGTGGTCGTGGAGGTGCCACGGCAAAAAAGCACCCAGCCCACACTGTAAAGTGGACGTGTAGGCGCCACGAAAAAGCACCCAGCCCACACTGTAAAGTGGACGTGTAGGCGCCACGAAAAAGCACCCAGCATTCACTGTAAAGTGGACGTGGGGGTGCCACGGCAAAAAAGCACCCAGCCCACACTGTAAAGTGGACGTGTAGGCGCCACGAAAAAGCACCCAGCCCACACTGTAAAGTGGACGTGTAGGCGCCACGAAAAAGCACCCAGCCCACACTGTAAAGTGGACGTGTAGGCGCCACGAAAAAGCACCCAGCACTCACTGTAAAGTGGACGTGAAGGTGCCACGGCAAAAAAGCACCCAGCCCACACTGTAAAGTGGACGTGTAGGCGCCACGAAAAAGCACCCAGCACTCACTGTAAAGTGGACGTGGAGGTGCCACGGCAAAAAAGCACCCAGCCCACACTGTAAAGTGGACGTGTAGGTGCCACGAAAAAGCACCCAGCACTCACTGTAAAGTGGACGTGGTGGTGCCACGGCAAAAAAGCACCCAGCCCACACTGTAAAATGGACGTGTAGGCGCCACGGCAAAAAAGCACCCAGCACTCACTGTAAAGTGGACGTGGTGGTGCCACGGCAAAAAAGCACCCAGCCCACACTGTAAAGTGGACGTGTAGGCGCCACGAAAAAGCACCCAGCACTCACTGTAAAGTGGACGTGAAGGTGCCACGGCAAAAAAGCAACCAGCCCACATTGTAAAGTGGACGTGTAGGCGCCACGAAAAAGCACCCAGCACTCACTGTAAAGTGGACGTGAAGGTGCCACGGCAAAAAAGCAACAAGCCCACACTGTAAAGTGGACGTATAGGCGCCACGAAAAAGCACCCAGCACTCACTGTAAAGTGGACATGAAGGTGCCACGGCAAAAAAGCAACCAGCCCACACTGTAAAGTGGACGTGTAGGCGCCACGAAAAAGCACCCAGCACTCACTGTAAAGTGGACGTGAAGGTGCCACGGCAAAAAAGCAACCAGCCCACACTGTAAAGTGGACGTGTAGGCGCCACGAAAAAGCACCCAGCACTCACTGTAAATGAGGTTGGTGTTAGGAAGGGCATCCAGCTGTAGAAATCAAGCCAAATCAGTTCCTGTATGAGCAAGGCATGGTCATCCAACCAGACACTGCCCACAACAGGACAACTCGTTTAACCCATGCTAGCATGGAAGAACGGACGTAAAACGATGATGATGATAAATGGTATATAGTATGCCTATGTGTATATCATGACTCATACCCTGTCCACTTTTCTGACATCTGTACATTATTCTATGTACTATACATGCACCTTTGATGAGTTGTAGTGCACCTGAGCACTGTACACAATAATTTTCAATATAGTTATTATTATCAAACGACTCAGCGATCATATCTCATGGGCAGTCTGCAACAGGCAGGAATCCATGTACCATTGCAACCTGGTACTCTACTATCCCAAGTATTGAGTACTCTCAGAGCTTGAATAATCACAACCACTTTACAGTGTGGAGTGGGAGGTTTTTACTGCAACACCTACATGACCAATTTACAGAGTGGACTGGGTGCTTTTTGTCATGACACCTACATGACCACTTTACAGGGTGGACTGGATGCTGTTTGTCATGACACCTACATGACCACTTTACAGAGTGGACTGGGTGCTTTTAGCTGTGATACCTACATGACCACTTTACAGAGTGGACTGGGTGCTTTTAGCTGTGACACCTACATGACCACTTTACAGAGTGGACTGGGTGCTTTTTGTCATGACACCTACATGACCACTTTACAGGGTGGACTGGATGCTGTTTGTCATGACACCTACATGACCACTTACAGGGTGGACTGGGTGCTTTTTGTCATGACACCTACATGACCACTTACAGGGTGGACTGGATGCTGTTTGTCATGACACCTACATGACCACTTTACAGTGTGGACTGGGTGCTTTTTGTCATGACACCTACATGACCACTTTACAGAGTGGACTGGGTGCTTTTTGTCATGACACCTACATGACCACTTTACAGTGTGGACTGGGTGCTTTTTGTCGTGACACCTACATGACCACTTTACAGAGTGGACTGGGTGCTTTTAGCTGTGACACCTACATGACCACTTTACAGAGTGGACTAGGTGTTTGTGGTACCAACAATATATACATATATATTTGCTCGCATACACATATACCATATATATATATATATATATATATATATATATATATACACATACCATACATATACATACACACATCACACATATATATATATATATATATATACACATACCATTCATATACATACACACATCACATATATATATATACACATACCATACATATACATACACACATCACACATATATATATACACATACACACATCACATATATATATATACACATACCATACATATACATACACACATCACATATATATATACACATACCATACACACATCACACACATATATATATACACATACCATACATACACACATCACATATATATATATACACATACCATACATACACATACACACATCACACATATATATATACACATACCATACATATACATACACATACACACATCACACATATATATATATACACATACACACATCACATATATATATATATACACATACCATACATACACACATCACACATATATATATATACACATACCATACATACACACATATATATATACACATACCATACATATACATACACATACACACATCACACATATATATATATACACATACCATACATATACATACACACATCACATATATATACACATACCATACATACACACATCACACATATATATATACACATACCATACATACACACATCACATATATATATATATACACATACCATACATATACATACACACATCACATATATATACACATACCATACATACACACATCACACATATATATATATACACATACCATACATATACATACACATACACACATCACACATATATATATATACACATACCATACATATACATACACACATCACATATATATACACATACCATACATACACACATCACACATATATATATACACATACCATACATACACACATCACATATATATATATATACACATACCATACATATACATACCCACATCACATATATATACACATACCATACATACACACATCACACACATATATATACACATACCATACATACACACATCACACATATATATATAAAATTATCGATTTCCAAAGCCCCCTGCTTAAAAGAATTTTAGCAAATGTCCAACCCACACTAGCTTATTTCAACCCCTCCTATTATTCGGGACCCGAGGGTAGGCGTAATAACACCTTTTTCAAATGTTTCAATTATTTGTTATTACTTCGTTGTTGCAATATAATTAGTTAATTAGTAAGCACCAATTGTCTCAAGAACCCACCGAGGTACCAAGTACCTACCTTACACGAAATTAGAACTGATGCTCTACTGATGTTCACCATGTTAACAATTGAGAAGACACAGAACTGGATATTCCAGCTCTTCAAATTTTAAACCTGGGGTAACTCTGACCCCACCACCAAAATCCCTCCAACCCATCCCAAGTCCAGAGCTTATCTTGGTTTCATTGGTGTTAAGTGACTGAGAGTACAAGAGTTCTCCCTGGACAGGACACCAGTCCATCACAGGGTTAGAGTCTGTCTTAGTTTCATTGGTGTTAAGTAACTGAGAGTACAAGACTTCCCCCCGGACAGGACACCAGTCCATCACAGGGTTAAAGTCTGTCTTAGTGTCATTGGTGTTAAGTGACTGACAGTACAAGACTTCCCCCTGGACAGGACACCAGTCCATCACAGGGTTAAAGTCTGTCTTAGTGTCATTGGTGTTAAGTGACTGACAGTACAATACTTCCCCCTGGACAGGACACCAGTCCATCACAGGGTTAAAGTCTGTCTTAGTTTCATTGGTGTTAAGTAACTGAGAGTACAAGACTTCCCCCTGGACAGGACACCAGTCCATCACAGGGTTAAAGTCTGTCTTAGTTTCATTGGTGTTAAGTGACTGAGAGTACAAGACTTCCCACTGGACAGGACACCAGTCCATCACAGGGTTAAAGTCTGTCTTAGTTTCATTGGTGTTAAGTAACTGAGAGTACAAGACTTCCCCCTGGACAGGACACCAGTCCATCACAGGGTTAAAGTCTGTCTTAGTTTCATTGGTGTTAAGTGACTGAGAGTACAAGACTTCCCCCTGGACAGGACACCAGTCCATCACAGGGTTAAAGTCTGTCTTAGTTTCATTGGTGTTAAGTGACTGAGAGTACAAGACTTCCCCCTGGACAGGACACCAGTCATTCACAGGGTTAAAGTCTGTCTTAGTTTCATTGGTGTTAAGTGACTG
>OZ024766.1:7412362-7427362 GCA_964016885.1 Eledone cirrhosa
TAGAAAAACAAGGGATTTATAAGTGGAAAGGAGTGATTAAGGATGGCAAGGGATTAGGGAAGGATTAAGGAAGGAAAGGGATTAGGGTTAAGGAAGGCAAGGGATTGGGGAAGGATTAATGAAAAAATGATCAGGGAAGGATTAAGGAAGGATTAAAGATGGAAAGGAGAGATTAGGGAAGGATTAAAGAAAGCAAGGGATCAGGGAAGGATTAAGGAAGGATTAAAGATGGAAAGGAGGGATTAGGGAAGGATTAAAGGCAAGGGATCAGGGAAGGATTAGGGAAGGATTAAAGAAGGCAAGGGATCAGGGAAGGATTAAGGAAGGATTAAAGATAGAAAGGAGGAATTAGGGAAAGATTAAAGATGGAAAGGAAGGATTAAGGAGGGCAAGGGATTAGTGAACGATTAAAGATGGAAAGGAAGGATTAAGGAGGGCAAGGGATTAGGGAACGATTAAAGATGGAAAGGAAGGATTAAGGAGGGCAAGGGATTAGGGAACGATTAAAGATGGAAAGGAGAGATTAAGGAAGGCAAGGGATTAGGGATAGAATTAGAGATGGAAAAATGAAGGTTGGGACTTGTGGATGGATAGGATTAAGAAAGCAAAGGATTAGGGGAGGGGAAAAAAAGGGGGTGAAGTAGGAAGAGGAGGGGAGTTAGGGATTAGCTCTGTTCATTGGCCTGTGCCATGTAGGCGTCTAGCTCGGCGTCAAGGTGGGCCTTCGTCTTAGACATGTACTCGTCCAGCTGGTTGTCCAGCTCCTGCTTGATGACGTGGGGGTTGCCCCCGCCGCCGCCGCCCCCGCCCCCGGGGTTGCCCGACTGGCCCCCTCCACCGCCGCCGCCACCTCGACCGCCCATGCCGGGGGGCCCCCCTCCGCGTCCCCGGCCCCCTCGCATGCCCCCCCTGGGGGGCCCACGACCGCCGCCGCCACCGCCGCGGAACTTCCCGCCACCGCCACGTCCACCACCGCCGCCTCCTCTCGACCTAAGTCCGCCTCGACCTCGGAAACGACTGTAGAAAGAGAGAAAGTAGAAAAGATTTTAGAAAAAAAAAAAAAAAAAAAAAAAAAAAAATCAATATCTTTTAAATCAATAATCAATATATACAAATCAATAGAAGAATTATTGACAAACAAAGAAGAAAACAAACAAAAAATAACAAAAAATATCATTATCATTATTATTCTGAGGGGGGCGCAGGGTTCGCAGTAATCAGTAGAGCACCAGACAACCTCGGGTGTCTTATTCTGGAAGAAGAGAACAGATCTCTTAACCTAACTTTTCAGAATATGAGAATATCTACTAGGACCCACTAACTTTACCTTTCATCCTCACGGGGTCGATAAAATAAAGTACCAGTAATACACTGGTGAAATTGCTGGCCTTGTGCCAAAAGTAGAAACAATTATTAGGGCAGTGGGTTAGGCAGTAATTGGTAGAGCATCGAACAACATATGCTATGTGGCATATATAAAGTCGTTAACCCTTTACCATTTACATTACTCTATATATACTATTGTATTTTCACAGTAAAGGCTTTACCTCACATAATATCTCACATAACATTTACATTACTCTATATATACTATTGTATTTTCACAGTAAAGGCTTTACCTCACATAATATCTCACATAACATTTACATTACTCTATACATACTATTGTATTTTCACAGTAAAGGCTTTACCTCACATACCATTTACATTACTCTATATATACTATTGTATTTTCACAGTAAAGACTTTACCTCACATAACATTTACATTACACTATATATACTATTGTATTTTCACAGTAAAGGCTTTACCTCACATAATATCTCACATAACATTTACATTACTCTATATATACTATTGTATTTTCACAGTAAAGTCTTTACCTCACATAACATTTACATTACTCTATATATACTATTGTATTTTCACAGTAAAGCCTTTACCTCACATAATATCTCACATAACATTTACATTACTCTATATATACTATTGTATTTTCACAGTAAAGGCTTTACCTTACATAATATCTCACATAACATTTACATTACTCTATATATACTATTGTATTTTCACAGTAAAGGCTTTACCTCACATAACATTTACATTACTCTATATATACTATTGTATTTTCACAGTAAAGGTTTTACCTCACATAATATCTCACATAACATTTACATTACTCTATATATACTATTATATTTTCACAGTAAAGGTTTTACCTCACATAACATTTACATTACTCTATATATACTATTGTATTTTCACAGTAAAGGCTTTACCTCACATAATATCGAATCTATGAGATTTTGATATTATTTATTCTGAGAACATTACCCTAAAATATCAGCTGGGAACCTTCCATATACCCTTACCACCCCTAAAATATCAGCTTGGAACCTTCCATATAACTCGGCCACCCCTAAAATATCAGCTTGGAACCTACCATATAAATCGGCCACCCCTAAAATATCAGCTTGGAACCTTCCATATACCCTGACCACCCCCTAAAATATCAGCTTGGAACCTTCCATATAACTCGGCCACCCCTAAAATATCAGCTTGGAACCTTCCATATACCCTGACCACCCCTAAAATATCAGCTTGGAACCTTCCATATACCCTGACCACCCCTAAAATATCAGCTTGGAACCTTCCATATACCCTGACCACCCCTAAAATATCAGCTTGGAACCTTCCATATAACTCGGCCACCCCTAAAATATCAGCTTGGAATCTTCCATATAACAGCGCGGAACCTCTGTCAATGAAACAAAACGAAAAAGAAAACGAAAAAGAAGAGAAGAAGAGAGAGAGCAGGAGGAGGTGGAGGGGGGTAACAACAACAACAAGAAAATAAATAGGAAGGAGGAAGAGTCCATTATTACTGTAAGTAGGTGGTTACCTGGAAAATGGACCCTGGTCAAATAGGAAGGCTCCAGGAAAGGACAGCTGTGACCACTGGTTTGGTGGTGGGGGGACAGGTAACAGTGATCTGTGAGAGGATAGAGATATATATAGAGTGAGGGGGAGAGAGTGAGTGGGGAGAGAGGGAGTAACAGATATATATATATAGAGAGAGAGAGAGGGCGGGTGACAGATATATATATAGAGAGAGGGGGAGTGACAGAGATATATATAGAGAGAGTGGGAGTGACAGAGATATATATATATATATAGAGAGAGAGAGAGAGAGGGAGTGACAGAGATATATATATAGAGAGAGAGAGGGCGGGTGACAGAGATATATAGAGAGAGGGGGAGTGACAGAGATAAATAGAGAGAGGGGGAGTGACAGAGATATATATATATATATACATATAGAGAGAGAGGGAGTGACAGATATATATATAGAGAGAGGGAGTGACAGAGATATATATAGAGAGAGAGAGAGGGGGTGTGACAGATATATATATATATAGAGAGAGGGGGAGTGACAGAGATATATATAGAGAGAGAGGGGGAGTGACAGAGATATATATAGAGAGAGAAGGCGAGTGACAGATATATATATATATAGAGAGAGAGACAGAGTGTGAGGGAGAGATAGAGAGAGTAACATATATATATATATATATATATATATAGAGAGAGAGAGAGAGGTGTGACAGAGATATATATATAGAGAGTGAGGGGAGAGAGAGGTGTGACAGAGATATATATAGAGAGAGAGAGTGAGGGAGGGGAGAGAGAGGAGGTGTGACAGAGATATATATAGAGAGAGAGGGAGTGACAGATATATAGAGAGTGAAGGGGAGAGAGAGAGAGAGAGAGAGAGAGGTTACAAAGATTTGTGTGAGGACATATATATATATATATATATATATATACATATATATAATTTAAAAATATATATATATATAATAAAATTAGAATTGGTACTCTGAAATAGTGATGTATGCTTAATTAAAAGCATTTCGAAGACCTTATGCTATTGTTTTAAAGCTGTGACAGACTCACTCACTTTAATTTTCAGCAAACGGGGGAGATAAAGCTGACAAGGCCTTGTTTCGCATTTATTGATGCTTCTCAAAGCCAACTACTTCTCCCGTTTGCTGAAATCATGGATGTTTGGTTCTTATAGAATTCTAGTCAATAATCAGGAACTGATTATACAGAGCGGTTGCCGGTCAAGCAAAAATTGAAAATTAGAATTGGTACTCTGAAATAGTGATGTATGCTTAATTAAAAGCATTTCGAAGACCTTATGCTATTGTTTTAAAGCTGTGACAGACTCACTCACTTTAATTTTCAGCAAACGGGGGAGATAAAGCTGACAAGGCCTTGTTTCGCATTTATTGATGCTTCTCAAAGCCAACTACTTCTCCCGTTTGCTGAAATCATGGATGTTTGGTTCTTATAGAATTCTAGTCAATAATCAGGAACTGATTATACAGAGCGGTTGCCGGTCAAGCAAATATTGCTCTGAAATAGCTATATATATATGAAAGTATATATAGTGTATTTTGCAATACACTGTATGCTTAATTAGAAGCATTTTGAAGACCTTACGCTATTTTCAGCAGGCAAAGTGAGCGCTAAGCTCTGAGGAGTACCCAACAGTACGAAACAGATCTGCCAGCTTATCTCCCTTGCTGAAAAAAGAAGTGACATAGCCACTGCTTTAAAACAATAGCATAAGGTCTTCAAAATGGCTTTAATTAAGCATACCGTGTATTGCAAAATACACTATATATACATATATATATTAATATATATGTTAAGTAATTCCAAAGAAAAAGCAAAGGAAAAAAGAGATCTCTATTTGATAGAACAGAGCTGTTCACTTTCTAAATATATATATATATATATATATATATAATAATGATAGTGAATAAAATCGAAGTTTAATGCAACATCTCTCGAAAGAACAATCTTTAGAAGCTTTGATATAGATAAATCTTAGAGTAATAAACATACGTTAAAAGTGTGCCAAATTATATATATATATATATATATATATATGAAGTATTTCTGTAGGAAAGGTAAAGAAGAGTGCTCTATGTATGCTACAGAGCTATTTAATTATGTAATAAACAACATAAGACAATTATTCCATTTACCAAAAGTTTCATGAAGACAGATGCGCTCAACAGAGACGTCTGATTTTCATTCTGATGAGCGATTTCAGACGTCTCTGTTGGGCTCGTCTTGTCTTCATGAAACCTTTGGTAAATGGAATAATTGTCTTATGTTGTTTATTACATAATTAAATATATATATATGTGTATCCCGGGTTCAATCGGCGGTAACCACAGTAAGTAAGGTACTCAATACATAGCAGAGTATAAATATTTAATATAGAAATGGCTTCTACAGGACTAGAACTGTTTCATTCGGAAGAAATCATCAGGAAATTCCTGATGATTTCTTCCTAATAAAACAGTTCTAGTCCTGTAGAAGTCATTTCTATATTAAATATATATACATACGAATACCACAGCAGAGAATGCATGTTTTTTTGCGTGTGTGCAATTTATAAAGATTTCCGATTTTAATTTAATTTAATGATATATATATATAAGGCGCGTGGCTGAGTGGTTAGAGAATTGGATTCACAATCTTGAGGCTGTGAGTTCAATTCCTGGACCAGGCGATGCGTTATGTCCTTGAGCAAGACACTTTATTTCACGTTGCTCCTTCTACCTGGAGTTGCGACCGATAGATAGTATTAGCAACTGGAAAGACCAACGGAAACATTGTTTCCTCGGTCCGATTTGACGAAAGTCAATCGATCCTTTTATATATATATATATATATATATATATATACAATGTACCCTTAGCATTTGCAAAATTTTCCTCAGAACATCATTTCATTTTACGTCCGCTTTTCCCTGCTTGCAAGGGTGGGACGGGAACTGATTCTGGCTTGATTTCTACAGCTGGATGCCCTTCCTAACACCAACCTCATTTACAGTGAGTGCTGGGTGCTTTTTTGCCGTGGCACCTCCACGACCACTTTACAGTGGAATGATAGGGACCCCAGTCCCTATCATCTCATTTCTACAGCTGAGTAAACTGGAGCAATGTGAAATAAAGTGTCTTGCTCAAGGAAACAACACATCACTCGGTCTGAGAATTGAACTCACAACCTTTCGATTGCAAGGCCAATGCTCTAACCACTAAGCCATGTGTCTCCATATATATATATATTATAGTGAAAGAGTGTACAAAAACGGTTTTATTTACAGTATTAGCAATTGTTTCATTGATCAGGTGAGTGTCTCTGATCAAATCATCGGAGTACGTTAAAACTATCCATAGTACAGAGTACTCACAACCTCTAATTGGATTACCTAAAATGGTAACTTGTTATTCCATATATATATACAGATACACAGATAAATCTACCACTCAATGGTAGAGTCTAAACCGTATAAAGAACTCAATGTAATCCGTATGTAGATGTCGTGAAGTAAAGTTTAAAATACAAAATTTTCAACGATATAATTCAATTGGATACAGAGTCATAATAGAAATATTAAAACAATGAAATTAAACAAAAAAAACTGTTAATTTATAGTAAAACTCATTATTTCTGAAGACGGCGGGTAGTGAAGATGTATGTATATTTTCTTAATATGATATTTTGTAATATATTTTACATAGATCAATAATAGAATGGACATGCTGGGAACTACCCCCAGAGACGATCGTAAAATAATGAGTTTTACTATGAATTAACCGTTTTGTGTTTAATTTCATTGTTTTAATATTTATATATATATATATATATATATATATATATAACAATTCGAAAGTGTTTTTTCGTTATTTCATAGGCTGAAGTTTGATTCTCGCTAATTTTTACTTGTATTAATCTCCAGAGTCCAGCTATTGGCCAGTTAATTTTATTGACTGCTGAATAGCTTTGTTATATTTAACCACTCTGTCGAGAGCTTCATTCGATTTGTGATATTTTGCATTTTCGCAATATGATACACAGATGAATTCAATCGCCTAATTTAGGTGTTGCCTCCCTTGCTGAACCCCATGTGGGGTCAGTTACAGACACATCTAAGTGGTCTTTCGAACTGAATCCCGTTGATAATACGTACTCCTAGTTCAGTCAGGATACGAGAAACTTAACATCCTTTATGTAAGTGGACAGTAAATGACTTATGGAGTTGCAGAAGCCCCAACACTGGACTTTACCATCATTCCAGGGGTCCGGTGAGTATCAAACATTAATTTAATTGTTTCTACCTTAGGCACAAGGCCAGCAATTACCCAGTGCATTACTGGTACTTTATTTTATATCGACCCTGTAATAACTGTTTCTAATTTAGGCACAAGGCCAGCAATTACCCAGTGCATTACTGGTACTTTATTTTATCGACCTCGTAAGGATGAAAGGCTAAGTCAACCTCGGCGGGATTTGAACTCAGATCGTAAAGGGACGTAACTATGCTGGAAAGCATGGCGTCCGACTCTCTACTGATACTGCCAATCCACCGTAATGCTTTCATATATTTTTATATCTGTATATCTGTTTGACCCGAAATAGGAGATCGAATCTTCGCTGTGTGGATAATTAGTTTGACCACCATCTCAGTGTGTTTGGCCTTTAACGTAAGTTGTAAGCTCTAATTCATATGAATTATCGAGCGCTTGCCTCACAATTCGAAAGTGTTTTTTCGTTATTTCATAAGCTGAAATTCGATTCTCGCTAATTTTTACTTATATATATATATATATGATTATTTCTGAAGACAGCATATATATGTGTAGGTATGTATATTCCCTGATAATTTGTAAACATTTTTTACATAGATCTATATGATATACATACCAACACATACACATATATATCCTAGAAACGACCGTAAAATGATGAATTTTTTAATATAAGGAACTGTTTCTTTGTTTTTATTCATTATTTTTATTAATTTATATATATATATATATATATATATATATATATATATATATATATATATATATATATATGTTGGGTCATCAAGTATGAAATTTGCAGAAAAACAAAACAAATTTCATACTTGATAACTCTTTCTCTCTATATATATATATCCATACACATAGAGAGAGAATGAGAGTGACAAATCTAGGGGGAGAGAGAGAGAGAGACGGATAGCTATAGGGAGACAGAGAGAGGGAAAGAGAGAGTGTGTGTCAGACAGAGAAGGGGGGGGGATGAGTGAGAGAGAGAGAGTGTTGATAGAGGAGGAGGTAAAGAGAGAGGGTTAAATTTGGGAGAAGAATCACATTATCTCAGAAAAATGTCAGAAAAATATTTAAACCTTTCATTACCATATTTCACTGGTGTTTGGAACATAACTTAACAAAGATTCTTACAAAAGATTATGATGGAAGGTTTTTAGATAAATATAAACACTTTAAGATGGTGTTTGGAACATAACTTAACAAAGGTTCTTACATAGAATTATGATGGAAGATTTTTAGATAAATAAAAACACTTTAAGATGGTGTTTGGAATGTAACTTAACAAAGGTTCTTACATAGAATTATGATAGAAGGTTTTTAGATAAATATAAACACTTTTAAATGGTGTTTGGAACGTAGCTTAACAAAGGTTCTTACATAGAATTATGATGGAAGGTTTTTAGATAAATATAAACACTTTAACCCTTTCATTGCCATATTTCTAATGTAACACACTGTTGGTGTTTGGAACATAACTTAACAAAGGTTCTTACATAAAATTATGATGGAAGGTTTTTAAATAAATATAAACACTTTTAAATGGTGTTTGGAACGTAACTAAACAAAGGTTTTTACATAGAATTATGATGGAAGGTTTTTAGATAAATATAAACACTTTAACCCTTTCATTACCATATTTCTAATGTAACACACTGTTGGTGTTTGGAACATAACTTAACAAAGATTCTTACATAAAATTACGATGGAAAGTTTTTAGATATCTTATAAACTCTTTAACCCTTTCATGATCATATTTCTAATGAAAGACACTTGGTGCTTGGAACATAACCTAACAAAGGTTTTTACATAAAATTACGATGGAAGGGTTTAGATAAATATAAACACTTTAAAACAGTTTTGTATCATATAACCAGGGGTGTTTTGAAGCATGTGGTCACCAAAAGGGTTAAATATTTCACAAGTCCCAAAACAGCAAACTATTTTTTTCTTTAAAAAAAGGGGTGCAGATTATACCCCCCACCCAAAAATACAGTACAAACACACACACATATATGTATATATATACATATACATACATACATATATATATATATATATATACACAGGGTGCAGACGACATCTGTTCGCATATTTTCAACTGCTAATTTTATGCAAATTTTTTTACTTCCGTTGTCACTCTTGTCTTCATAAAAACACTGACTATATTTCCATTATTTATTTTCAGAATAATTGATTATGAATAATTTTGAACCTCCAAATTTGAGGAAGAGACACGGAGTTCTTCTTGGAATCCGCGCCGGGAGGACAAATAAGACCAGAAGATCAACTCCCAGAACAACAGGTGGCTCACTGTCTCATCCAAAGACGTGCCCAGAGTCGTGCAGACAAAGTTTCCAGCGACAACATTGGTCTTGGGTGTCGTCAGCAGTCAAGGTGACGTCATGCCACCTCACTTCTTCCCCGAGGGCTTCAAGCTGAACACCGATGGCTACATCCGCGTTCTGAGCGAGGTAGTAAAGCCCTGGATCGACCAGGTAGCTGCAGGTAGGCCGTACGTGTGGCAGCAAGACTCAGCGCCCTGCCATACCAGCCGAAATACCAAAGCCTGGCTGTCAGAGAATTTCGTCGACCACACTTCACCTGACATCTGGCCTCCCAACTCACCTGACTGCAACCCCCTCGACTTATTTGTGTGGGGCGCAGTGGAACGAGACACCAACAGATCTAGCTGCAATACGAAAGACGATCTGAAGGCCAGCATCACAAGTGCCTTTAGGGGCCTAAGTCGGGGGGACAGTGACGAAAGCCTGTAGGCAGTTCCGAGGCCGCCTTGAGGCCGTCATCAAAGCCAATGGCGGGTTTATCGAGTGAGATCGAAAGAACAAGTCATGAAGACAAACTGACCCAAGTTTGATAAATATATCTTAAAAAATAAAACTACTGTCTTACTTTTTCCTAGACAGTAATCTTGCGAACAGATATCGTCCACACCCTGTATATATATATATATATATATATATATATATAATATATGCTTATATATATATATATACATATATATATATATATATATATGTGTTTGTAACTACATGCTTTGAAACCAATGTAGATAGTTGTTGAACAGTTAACTACAAGAATTGATGGCGGTGGCGGTTGTGGTGATGGTGGTGGTGGTGGTGGTGGTGATGATGGTGCTGGTGGTGGTGCTGGCAATTATGGTGATAGTGACGATGGTGATGATGATGATGATGGTGATGGTGGTGACGATGGTGATGACGATGGTGATGATGATGATGGTGGTGGTGGTGATGACGATGGTGATGATGATGGTGATGGTGGTGACGATGGTGATGACGATGGTGGTGGTGGTGGTGATGACGATGGTGATGGTGATGGTGGTGGTGATGGTGATGATGGTGGTGATGATGGTGGTGACGATGGTAATGATGGCGATGATGGTGACGATGGTGATGGTGATAGTGGTGATGGTGGTGACGATGATGGTGGTGACGATGGTGGTGATGGTGATGGTGCTGGTAATTATGGTGGTGATGATGATGGTGGTCTGGTGATGCTAATGACATTGGTGATGATGATGATGGTGGTGGTGGTGACGATGATTGTGACGATGGTGGTGACGATGATGATTATGAAGATGATGATGATGATGATAGTTACTTGGTAGCAGTGTTAACAAACACACAACAAAATTAAAAAAAATTTAAAAAAAAGATTTTAAAAAAATTAAAATTAAAATAAAAACAAAAAAAAAACAGAAAACAAAACAAAACAAAACAAAAATAAAATATTTTTTTTTTTTTTTTTTTTTTTTTTAGATTTAAATAAAAATAAATTAAGCACAAACTAAAACAAACAAATGAGCTTTTCGGACCCTAATTTTAGATAAATATTTGAATTTAAAAAAAAACAAAAAAACAAAAAACGAAATAAATAAAATACAGCCGCAAAGCAAAAAAATATATTTTAGCCAAAAAAAAAAAAAAGGAAAACGGTAAAAATTGTTAAAATTTAAATCTAGAGACTAAGCAACCCCTAGAAATATAATATGTCAGCCAGTGGAGGACCTGGGCAGAGGTGATGAGAGCTGGCCCTAGTCAAATTTCGAACTGAATTGGTCTCATCAGGACAAGAAAACTATATATTCCCGCCTGTTATCAAGAGCAGGAAAGATTGTCCCCAGGAGACCCAGTTCAGTTCAAAATAATGCGCAGACGATTGTCCCCCTTGCTTCTACGGTATTTATTTATAAACATACCGTATTTCTTTAGAAATACGAAATTCCAATATATAAAAAAACTGTTTCGGAATATATATATATATATATATATATCAAACATTTATATTTTCATATATTTGTATATCTGTATATCTGTTTGACCCGAAATAGGAGATCGAATCTTCGCTGTGTGGATGATAAGTTTAACCACCATCTCAGTGTGTTTGGCCTTTAACGTAAGTTGTAAGCTCTAATTCATTTGAATTATTGAGCGCTTGCCTCACAACTCGAAAGTGTTTTCTCGTTATTTCATGGGCTGAAATTCGATTCTCGCTAATTTTTACTTATATATATATATATATATATATATATATATATACAGCTTCCTAAATATTTATTTATAAACATACCGTATTTCTTTAGAAATACGAAATTCCAATATATAAAAAAACTGTTTCGGAATATATATATATGTGTGTGTGTATATATATATATTTTTAAAGTATTAAATAGGTTTATTTACAATAGTTTATAACTTTGCCTATTAATCCGTATGGTGAGCAAATGGGGTTTCCCACTTGCTGGCCATCCCAAAGCCCCGGCGGACAGGATGGAGAAGGCGTTTCCCTGGAGGATGGTAAGGGAGATGCACTGGAAGAGCTATTCCAACTCGCGTGGCTCACACCTGCGGCTGGCCACCTCAGCGCCTATGGTGGTGAATAGGGAGGTAGCCCTAGGGCCAAGGACACCAGAAGTCTCCACTACTATATGTAGCCAGGTCTGTGGCTATGGTGGTGAGTAGGGAGGTAGCCCTAGGGCCAAGGACACCAGAAGTCTCCACTGCTACAGGTAGCCAGCTCTGTGTCAATGGTAGTGAGTTGGGAGGTAGCCCTAGGGCCAAGGACACCAGAAGTCTCCACTGCTAGGGGTAGCCAGCTCAGCACCTATGGTGGTGAGTAGAGAGGTAGCCCTAGGGCCAAGGACACCAGAAGTCTCCACTGCTAGGGGTAGCCAGCTCAGCACCTATGGTGGTGAGTTGGGAGGTAGCCCTAGGGCCAAGGACACCAGAAGTCTCCACTGCTAGGGGTAGCCAGCTCAGCACCTATGGTGGTGAGTAGGGAGGTAGCCCTAGGGCCAAGGACACCAGAAGTCTCCACTGCTACAGGTAGCCAGGTCTGTGTCTATGGTGGGAAGTAGGGAGGTAGCCCTAGGGCCAAGGACACCAGAAGTCTCCACTGCTAGGGGTAGTCAGCTCAGCGTCTATGGTGGTGACTAGGGAGGTAGCCCTAGGGCCGAGGACACCAGAAGTCTCCACTGCTACAGGTAGCCAGCTCAGCACCTATGGTGGTGAGTAGGGAGGTAGCCCTAGGTCCAAGGACACCAGAAGTCTCCACTGCTACAGGTAGCTAACTCTGTGTCAATGGTAGTGAGTTGGGAGGTAGCCCTAGGGCCAAGGACACCAGAAGTCTCCACTGCTACGGGTAGCCAGCTCAGCACCTATGGTGGTGAGTAGGGAGGTAGCCCTAGGTCCAAGGACACCAGAAGTCTCCACTGCTACAGGTAGCTAACTCTGTGTCAATGGTAGTGAGTTGGGAGGTAGCCCTAGGGCCAAGGACACCAGAAGTCTCCACTGCTACGGGTAGCCAGCTCAGCACCTATGGTGGTGAGTAGGGAGGTAGCCCTAGGTCCAAGGACACCAGAAGTCTCCACTGCTACAGGTAGCCAGCTCAGCACCTATGGTGGTGAGTAGGGAGGTAGCCCTAGGGCCGAGGACACCAGAAGTCTCCACTGCTACAGGTAGCCAGCTCAGCACTTATGGTGGTGAGTAGGGAGGTAGCCCTAGGGCCAAGGACACCAGAAGTCTCCACTGCTACAGGTAGCTAACTCTGTGTCAATGGTAGTGAGTTGGGAGGTAGCCCTAGGGCCAAGGACACCAGAAGTCTCCACTGCTACGGGTAGCCAGCTCAGCACCTATGGTGGTGAGTAGGGAGGTAGCCCTAGGTCCAAGGACACCAGAAGTCTCCACTGCCAAGGGCACGACCAATAAAACAATCGCTCCACAAAAAAACTGTTTTTAAACCCTACCAAGCTAATAATAGCTTTGGCTTTATTCATTATAAACTAAAATATGACGACATCTTTATTCATTATAAACTAAAATATGACGACATCTTTATTCATTATAAACTAAAATATGACGACATCTTTATTCATTATAAACTAAAATATGACGACATCTTTATTCATTATAAACTAAAATATGACGACATCTTTATTCATTATAAACTAAAATATGACGACATCTTTATTCATTATAAACTAAAATATGACGACATCTTTATTCATTATAAACTAAAATATGACGACATCTTTATTCATTATAAACTAAAATATGACGACATCTTTATTCATTATAAACTAAAATATGACGACATCTTTATTCATTATAAACTAAAATATGACGACATCTTTATTCATTATAAACTAAAATATGACGACATCTTTATTCATTATAAACTAAAATATGACGACATCTTTATTCATTATAAACTAAAATATGACGACATCTTTATTCATTATAAACTAAAATATGACGACATCTTTATTCATTATAAACTAAAATATGACGACATCTTTATTCATTATAAACTAAAATATGACGACATCTTTATTCATTATAAACTAAAATATGACATCTTTATTCATTATAAACTAAAATATGACGACATCTTTATTCATTATAAACTAAAATATGACGACATCTTTATTCATTATAAACTAAAATATGACGACATCTTTATTCATTATAAACTAAAATATGACGACATCTTTATTCATTATAAACTAAAATATGACGACATCTTTATTCATTATAAACTAAAATATGACGACATCTTTATTCATTATAAACTAAAATATGACGACATCTTTATTCATTATAAACTAAAATATGACATCTTTATTCATTATAAACTAAAATATGACATCTTTATTCATTATAAACTAAAATATGACGACATCTTTATTCATTATAAACTAAAATATGACGACATCTTTATTCATTATAAACTAAAATATGACGACATCTTTATTCATTATAAACTAAAATATGACGACATCTTTATTCATTATAAACTAAAATATGACGACATCTTTATTCATTATAAACTAAAATATGACGACATCTTTATTCATTATAAACTAAAATATGACGACATCTTGATAATGTCTGTCTTACCCATTAAAACATCAACAAAAAAAAAAACAAAAAAAAAAAAAAAAAGCAAGGCGCCATGCAAGGGAAGATAACTCAGCAAGGTTAAAAAAACAAAAAACAAACTCCGTACTTAGCATCGTCAAAATTCTTTCCGCCTTTGCCGAGACCACCACCGCCACCACGACCCCATTTGCGGCCAGGTGGGTAGTGTGTGTGGTCACCACGATTCCTACGATTATTGAAATCAAATTACAGGTAAGACAGCTGTCAACCAGTGATCCCTACGAGGGAGGAGTGAAATGGAAGACCCTTTCCTATTTTCCCTTCCCGGGTTAAAAAAAAAAAAAAATGTTCACAGGAGGTTTCTAGGGTGTTTCAATGATAGGGACCCCAGTCCTATC
>OZ024766.1:7437362-7439862 GCA_964016885.1 Eledone cirrhosa
TTTATATTCATCTTTTCTATATATATATATATATATTAGAAAGATCGAATATCGAAAAATCGGCGCACGAGTTCACGATAAACGAGATTCGATAAGAGCGGCAGAGGGCTCAATAATTCAGATGAATCAGAGCTATAACTATCGTTAAAATACCGTCACATATAGAACAAGTCTACAATCAACCATACGATTTAAAATCGATAGAGGAAGATTCGGGACAAACAGATAAAAAATATCAATAAAACAATACGTCAATAATTTAAATGAATGTATATATATAGTTAAATAAGATAACATGGACGATTGGTTACTCCTTCATTATGTTTATTGGTTGGTGACGCGTGTTTGCCACTGACCAGCTTAAGGTTCGATCTGTCTCGATCTGACCTGACTCTGTAATCCACAGCTCGTCAGACCGCTTGTAATGTTAATATTGAGTGCTCACCCGGGTGAACCTACAGTAACTCCAAGTTTACCATGTAGGAGACATGGTATAAAGGCTCCCAGTGCACACCGTAAATGTGGTTGGTGTTAGGAAGGGCTTCCAGCTGTAAAAAAAAAAAACCTGCCAGAGACGCTTCCGTGCGAGCGAGACATGGTCTCCCGACCATTCCCGCATCAAATGGAACAAAACCGTCTAACCCATGCTAGCATGGAAGATGGACGTTAACCCTTTAGCATTCACATTACTCTATGTATACTACTATATTTTTGTGGTGGAAGACTTTATCTCATATAATTATGGCGCATAATATCGAATCTATGAGATTTTGATATTATTTCTTTTGAGAACAATACCTCAACATCAGTATGAGTGGCCGAAAGAGGTGGGAGAATTCTGGCCGGTGACGGCCGGTTTAAATGCTAAAGGGTTAAGCGCTGATGATGATGATGATGAGATATATATATATATATATATATAACAAATGAAATGTGGTAAGGAACCTGATGAACCATAACGCACCAGAGTACTCAATACTTAGGGTAGTAGAGTGGGTAATAGGTAAAAGTAAGACCCCCCCGACGGAAGAGCTCAAACCATCGAGACATCTTGAGCTCTGCCGTCGGGGTCTTACTTTTTCCTATATATATATATATACACCACAGAGAAAGAGAAAGAGAGACACATACATATATACACACGAGGTGAAAGTATTTTTAAAAAACAAAAAACATTTTTACTACAAAGACAATAAAAAAAAATAAAAATAAAAAGTAAAATAAAAAATAAAAAAACACTTATAAAACAAAACAGACACTAGAACTAGCCAGGTAATACATGGAGAATTTCGTGAGTGTCCCCCAACTAAATCCCACTTAAATAACTGGTATTTATTTGCCAAAACGTCCAGCAAGAAATTAACCTTGAATATAAGCAACCCTTATCCTTCGTCGATTTTTTTTGTCACATAATTCTATGCTTATATACATATATATATATATGTGTGTTTGTGTATATATAGATTTAAATATGTACACACACATATGTATATATACATATACACAAAAATGTGTATATATATATATATATATATAAATACATACGCACACATATATATATATATATAAAAATATGTACACATATATATATATATATATATAAATATATACACACGTGTGTATGTATATCTAAATACACACGCACATATATATATAATATATATATATATATATATACACACACACATGCTCTCGGGTCCCAAATCATAGAGGGAGGGGAAGGGAGAAATACTAGGGGGGGGGGGGGGGGGTAGAAAATCGATAATTTTTCTAGGTTGTCTGAGTTGGTTTTTTTTAAAAACCAGAATGAGTTGTTTAGTTTACATATTGAGACCCCAACCCATCCTATTTATTTTATAATTTATAATGTAAGAGATCTCTAGTAATGTCCTTTTTTTGTCATGTATAATCTAAACTATAATGAAGTAAGGAGTGCGGAACTGCGTACCGTTTATAATTTTTTATCCCATTAGTAAAATAAGTTGCATTACTTTGAATAAATAATTGTTTCTACTTTAGGCACAAGGCCAGGAATTACCCCAGTGCATTACTGGTACTTCATTTTATCGACCCCGTAAGGATGAAAGGCAAAGTCAACCTCGGCGGGATTTGAACTCAGATCGTAAAGGGACGTAACTATGCTGGAAAGCATGGCGTCTGACCCTCTACCGATACTGCCAATCCACCACCCATTACTTTGAATAAATAATGAATGAATATTACATAATTTATCTACTAAATTTCGTTATTCTTGATTAAATATAAATGATTTTGTTGCTTATTTTAAGATTCATTTCTTTAAAATTTTCAAATGTCAACACTTCCGGTTAGCGATCGCTTAAATAAACATTCCTATATTTCTGTCACTAATTTCCTCCTAATGCAGTTTATATATAATTGTTTCTACTACTTTTGGCACAAGGCCAGCAAACACCCAGTACATTACTGGTACTTTATGTTATCGACCCCGTAAGGATGAAAGGCAAAGTTAACCTTGGCA